>WSYQ01000563.1:0-144874 GCA_011426435.1 Lysiphlebus fabarum
CTGTTCGGGCGCCATTTGTAACGTGACATTTCTGCCAGGTTACCTCCTCGGACAGTTTGCCATTCACACACACAAATACACTTAATCTTACCGAAACTTCTCAAATCTTAACAAACCAAAAACATAAATAATTAAAATCTGGAGCAACTCCTGGTGCTTTTATTTCGCCGTAAAAGCCCGAAAACGAACTAATTGAAATCCTGATCTTTTCAATTCGCCGTAAAAGACCGAAAACGACTTACATTAAAATCCTGTCTTTTTCAAATCGCTAAAAAAAGACGTAAAATAGCTAATCACACATATACCTCAATTACACAAATACACACATATACAGGGGGGAAGCAAACTGCCTGGAGGAATGCCTCGGGGTCGCTCAGTGTGCTGGTCGTGGTAGAAGGGCCGGATAAAGTTTATCAAAATGCCTGCTGGTAGTAATAAATTAATAACAACCTTTAAATAAATAACACTAACAATAATAATAATTCCAGTAGACTCAAATAATGTTTATTTCACGAAATAGCCAAAAATATACATAAAATATAATTCAAAATTAATATTACAAATAATCCAAATAATCCCAAATAATCTCAAATAATCAAAATAACCCACATAATAATAATAAGAGTAATAAGTACCCGCGAACCGAACGTAATAATAATAATAATAATAAAGGGGACACTGACTCTACATTATTACAAAACGCAAAAGCCTTTGTCTGTTGGCTCATCCAGAGAACAAAGACACAAAATATAAAACACAAATTAATAAACCAAAATTAATAATAAACACTCCGTCAACCCTTCACCAGGAACTCCTAGTGAACGGGGACGGCCATACCTAATCTGAATGATTTAGCATCTTGGTAAATCCAGACTCCTGGTTTATATCCAGAGTCATGGCCAAGCATGCTTCGTGGGCTGGTACATTTCCAGCTCGCCACGAGTCCCTACATAAGAGGTCTGGTTCGTCCAAGATCCAAAAGCGAAGAGAGCGATCGTGTTGCTTGGTTGAGACAAACTGCCTCTCCCAAAACCTCACTCCCGCAAAAAATCCCTACCCAAAAATATACGAGAAAGGGGGGAAATATACATGAAAAGCCAGTGATCTTGCTGAAATTTGGGGAAAGGCGAAATATGACGGTAACTAAGCCTTTAAGGTGCGAGTATCGCCACATTAATTATTCATATATATTAATATCTATTTAAACAATGTTAAATAATTCATGAAAGTTATTTTTATTATAAATATCAAATAATTATTTTTGATTTATTTAATTGAATAGAAATAATTTTTGAATCAATTGAATATTGAACTGTATATTCAATTGTTAATTAATAATTATTTAAACAATTTTGAATAATTTATAAAAATTATTTTTATTATAAATATCAAATAATTATTTTTGATTTATTTAATCGAAAAGAAAAAATTTTAAACTCAATTGAATATTGAATCGTATATTCAATTGTTAATTAATAATTACTTAAACAATGTTAAATAATTTATAAAAATTATTTTTATTATAAATATCAAATAATTATTTTTGATCTATTTAATTGAAGAGAAAAATTTTTTAAAATCAATTGAATATTGAATCGTATATTCAATTGTTAATTAATAATTACTTAAACAATGTTAAATAATTTATAAAAATTATTTTTATTATAAATATCAAATAATTATTTTTGATTTATTTAGTTGAAAAGAAAAAATTTTAAACTCAATTGAATAATGAATCGTATATTCAATTGTTAATTAATAATTATTTAAACAATGTTAAATAATTTATAAAAATTATTTTTATTATAAATATCAAATAATTATTTTTGATTCATTTAATTGAAAAGAAAAAATTTTAAAATCAATTGAATATTAAACCGATTATTCAATTATTCATATATATTAATTATTATTTAAACAATGTTAAATAATTCATAAAAGTTATTTTTATTATAAATATCAAATAATTATTTTTGATTCATTTAATTGAAAAGAAAAAATTTTAAAATCAATTGAATATTAAACCGATTATTCAATTATTCATATATATTAATTATTATTTAAACAATGTTAAATAATTCATAAAAGTTATTTTTATTATAAATATCAAATAATTATTTTTGATTTATTTAATTGAAAAGAAAAAATTTCAAAATCAATTGAGTATTGAACCGATTATTCAATTATTCATATATATCAATTATTATTTAAACAATGTTAAATAATTCATAAAAGTTATTTTTATTATAAATATCAAATAATTATTTTTGATTTATTTAATTGAAAAAAAAAAATTTTAAAATCAATTGAGTATTGAACCGTGTATTCAATTGTTAATTAATAATTATTTAAACAATGTTAAATAATTTATAAAAAATTTTTTTATTATAAATATCGAATAATTATTTTTGATTTATTTAATTGAAAAGAAAAAATTTTAAAATCAATTGAATATTGAACCGTATATTCAATTGTTAATTAATAATTATTTAATCTGTGGCCATACTCGCACCTTAAAGGCTTAGTTACCGACATATTTCGCCTTTCCCCAAGTTTCAGCAAAATCACTGGCTTTTCATGTATATTTTTCCCCTTTTTTTTCGTATATTTTTGGGTAGGGATTTTTTAGCGGGAGTGGGGTTTTGGGAGAGGCAGTTTGTCTCAACCAAGCAACACGATCGCTCTCTTCGCTTTTGGATCTTGGACGAACCAGACCTATATGTAGGGACTCGTGGCGAGCTGGAAATGTACCAGTCCACGAAGCATGCTTGGCCATGACTCTGGATATAAACCAGGAGTCTGGATTTACCAAGATGCGTAATTATTTAGATTAGGTATGGCCGTCCCCGTTCACTAGGAGTTCCTGGTGAAGGGTTGACGAAGTGTTTGTTATTAATTTTGGTTTATTAATTTGTGTTTTATATTTTGTGTCTTTGTTCTCTGGATGAGCCAACAGACAAAGGCTTTTGCGTTTTGTAATAATGTAGAGTCAGTGTCCGTGTCCCCTTTATTATTATTATTATTATTACGTTCGGTTCGCGGGTACTTATTACTCTTATTATTATTATGTGGGTTATTTTGATTATTTGAGATTATTTGGAATTATTTGGATTATTTGGATTATTAATTTTGGATTATATTTTATGTATATTTTTGGCTATTTCGTGAAATAAATATTATTTGAGTTTACTGGAATTATTATTATTGTTTGTGTTATTTATTTAAAAGTTGTTATTAATTTATTATTACCAGCAGGCATTTTGATAAACTTTATCCGGCCCTTCTACCACGACCAGCACACTGAGCGACCCCGAGGCATTCCTCTAGGCAGTTTGCTTCCCCCCTGTATATGTGTGTATTAGTGTAATTGAGGTATATGTGTGATTAGCTGTTTTACGTCTTTTTTCAGCGATTTGAAAAAGACAGGGTTTTAATGTAAGTCGTTTCGGTCTTTTACGGCGAATTGAAAAGATCAGGGTTTTAATTAGTTTGTTTTCGGGCTTTTACGGCGAAATAAAAGCACCAGGAGTTGCTCCAGATTTTAATTAATTATGTTTTTGGTTTGTCAAGATTTGAGAAATATCGGTAAGATTGAGTACATTTGTGTGTGTGAATGGGAAACTGTCCGAGAAGGTAACCTGGCAGAAATGTCATGTTACAAAACAATGTTAAATAATTTATAAAAATTATTTTTATTATAAATATCAAATAATTATTTTTGATTTATTTAATTGAAAAGAAAAACTTTTAAAATCAATTAAGTATTGAACCGTGTATTCAATTGTTAATTAATAATTATTTAAACAATGTTAAATAATTTATAAAAATTATTTTTATTATAAATATTAAATTATTATTTTTGACTTATTTCATTGAAAAGAAAAAATTTTAAAATCAATTGAATATTGAACCGTATATTCAATTGTTAACTAATAATTATTTAAACAATGTTAAATAGTTTATAAAAATTATTTTTATTATAAATATCAAATAATTATTTTTGATTTATTTAATTGAAAAGAAAAAATTTTAAAATAAATTGAATATTAAACCGAATATTCAATTATTCATATATAATTGTTTAAACAATTTTGAATAATTCATTGAAAGTAAATTTTAATAATAATATCAAATACATTTATTTGATTTATTTTATTGGGAAAAAAAAATTTTTAAAATAAATTGAATATTAAACCGAATATTTAATTATTCATATATATTAATAATTATTGAAACAATGTTAAATAATTCATAAAAGTTATTTTTATTATAAATATCAAATAATTATTTTTGATTTATTTAATTGAAAAGAAAAATTTTTTAAAATTGTTTCAATATTGAATCGTATATTCAATTGTTAATTAATCATTATTTAAACAATGTTAAATAATTTATAAAAATTATTTTTATTATAAATATCAAATAATTATTTTTGATTTATTTAATTGAAAAGAAATAATTTTTGAATCAATTGAATATTGAACTGTATATTCAATTGTTAATTAATAATTATTTAAACAATTTTGAATAATTCATTGAAAGTAATTTTAATAATAATATCAAATACATTTAGTTGATTTATTTTATTGGGAAAAAAAAATTTTAAAATAAATTGAATATTAAACCGAATATTCGATTATTCATATATATTAATTATTATTTAAACAATGTTAAATAATTCATAAAAGTTATTTTTATTATAAATATCAAATAATTATTTTTGATTTATTTAATTGAAAAGAAATAATTTTAAAATCAATTGAGTATTGAACCGTGTATTCAATTGTTAATTAATAATTATTCAAACAATGTTAAATAATTTATAAAAATTATTTTTATTATAAATATCGAATAATTATTTTTGATTTATTTAATTGAAAAAAAAAATTTTAAAATCAATTGAATATTGAACCGTATATTCAATTGTTAATTAATCATTATTTAAACAATGTTAAATACTTTATAAAAATTATTTTTATTATATATATCAAATAATTATTTTTGATTTATTTAATTGAAAAGAAAAATTTTTTAAAATCAATTGAGTATTGAACCGTGTATTCAATTGTTAATTAATAATTATTCAAACAATGTTAAATAATTTATAAAAATTATTTTTATTATAAATATCGAATAATTATTTTTGATTTATTTAATTGAAAAGAAAAAATTTTAAAATCAATTGAATATTGAACCGTATATTCAATTGTTAATCAATCATTATTTAAACAATGTTAAATAATTTATAAAAATGATTTTTATTATAAATATCAAATAATTATTTTTGATTTATTTAATTGAAAAGAAAAATTTTTTAAAATTGTTTCAATATTGAATCGTATATTCAATTGTTAATTAATCATTATTTAAACAATGTTAAATAATTTATAAAAATTATTTTTATTATAAATATCAAATAATTATTTTTGATTTATTTAGTTGAAAAGAAAAAATTTTAAACTCAATTGAATAATGAATCGTATATTCAATTGTTAATTAATAATTATTTAAACAATGTTAAATACTTTATAAAAATTGTTTTTATTATAAATATCAAGTAATTATTTTTGATTTATTTAATTGAGAAGAAAAAATTTTGAAATCAATTGAATATTAAACCGTATATTCAATTGTTAATTAATAATTATTTAAACAATGTTAAATAATTTATAAAAATTATTTTAATTATAAATATCAAATAATTATTTTTGATTTATTCAATTGAAAAGAAAAACTTTTAAAATCAATTGAGTATTGAACCGTGTATTCAATTGTTAATTAATAATTATTCAAACAATGTTAAATAATTTATAAGAATTATTTTTATTATAAATATCGAATAATTATTTTTGATTTATTTAATTGAAAAAAAAAATTTTAAAATCAATTGAATATTGAACCGTATATTCAATTGTTAATTAATCATTATTTAAACAATGTTAAATACTTTATAAAAATTATTTTTATTATATATATCAAATAATTATTTTTGATTTATTTAATTGAAAAGAAAAATTTTTTAAAATCAATTGAGTATTGAACCGTGTATTCAATTGTTAATTAATAATTATTCAAACAATGTTAAATAATTTATAAAAATTATTTTTATTATAAATATCGAATAATTATTTTTGATTTATTTAATTGAAAAGAAAAAATTTTAAAATCAATTGAATATTGAACCGTATATTCAATTGTTAATCAATCATTATTTAAACAATGTTAAATAATTTATAAAAATGATTTTTATTATAAATATCAAATAATTATTTTTGATTTATTTAATTGAAAAGAAGAAATTTTAAAATCAATTGAGTATTGAACCGTTTATTCAATTGTTAATTATTAATTATTTAAACAATGTTAAATAATTTATAAAAATTATTTTTATTATAAATATCGAATAATTATTTTTGATTTATTTAATTAAAAAGAAAAATCTTTAAAATCAAATGAATATTGAACCGTATATTCAATTGTTAATTAATCATTATTTAAACAATGTTAAATACTTTATAAAAATTGTTTTTATTATAAATATCAAGTAATTATTTTTGATTTATTTAATTGAGAAGAAAAAATTTTGAAATCAATTGAATATTAAACCGTATATTCAATTGTTAATTAATAATTATTTAAACAATGTTAAATAATTTATAAAAATTATTTTAATTATAAATATCAAATAATTATTTTTGATTTATTCAATTGAAAAGAAAAACTTTTAAAATCAATTGAGTATTGAACCGTGTATTCAATTGTTAATTAATAATTATTTAAACAATGTTAAATAATTTATAAAAATTATTTTTATTATAAATATCAAATAATTATTTTTGATTTATTTAATTGAAAAGAAAAATTTTTTAAAATTGTTTCAATATTGAATCGTATATTCAATTGTTAATTAATCATTATTTAAACAATGTTAAATAATTTATAAAAATTATTTTTATTATAAATATCGAATAATTATTTTTGATTTATTTAATTAAAAAGAAAAATCTTTAAAATCAAATGAATATTGAACCGTATATTCAATTGTTAATTAATAATTATTTAAACAATGTTAAATAATTTATAAAAATTATTTTTATTATAAATATGAAATTATTATTTTTGACTTATTTCATTGAAAAGAAAAAATTTTAAAATCAATTGAATATTGAACCGTATATTCAATTGTTAATTAATAATTATTTAAACAATGTTAAATAATTTATAAAAATTATTTTTATTATAAATATCAAATAATTATTTTTGATTTATTTAATTGAAAAGAAATAATTTTTGAATCAATTGAATATTGAACTGTATATTCAATAGTTAATTAATAATTATTTAAACAATTTTGAATAATTCATTGAAAGTAATTTTAATAATAATATCAAATACATTTAGTTGATTTATTTTATTGGGAAAAAAAAATTTCAAAATAAATTGAATATTGAACCGAATATTCGATTATTCATATATATTAATTATTATTTAAACAATGTTAAATAATTCATAAAAGTTATTTTTATTATAAATATCAAATAATTATTTTTGATTTATTTAATTGAAAAGAAATAATTTTAAAATCAATTGAGTATTGAACCGTGTATTCAATTGTTAATTAATAATTATTCAAACAATGTTAAATAATTTATAAAAATTATTTTTATTATAAATATCGAATAATTATTTTCGATTTATTTAATTGAAAAGAAAAAATTTTAAAATCAATTGAATATTAAACCGTATATTCAATTGTTAATTAATAATTATTTAAACAATGTTAAATAATTTATAAAAATTATTTTTATTATAAATATCGAATAATTATTTTTGATTTATTTAATTAAAAAGAAAAATCTTTAAAATCAAATGAATATTGAACCGTATATTCAATTGTTAATTAATAATTATTTAAACAATGTTAAATAATTTATAAAAATTATTTTTATTATAAATATTAAATTATTATTTTTGACTTATTTCATTGAAAAGAAAAAATTTTAAAATCAATTGAATATTAAACCGTATATTCAATTGTTAATTAATAATTATTTAAACAATGTTAAATAATTTATAAAAATTATTTTTATTATAAATATCAAATAATTTTTTTTTGATTTATTTAATTGAAAAGAAAAAATTTTAAAATAAATTGAATATCAAACCGAATATTCAATTATTCATATATAATTGTTTAAACAATTTTGAATAATTCATTGAAAGTAAATTTTAATAATAATATCAAATACATTTATTTGATTTATTTTATTGGGAAAAAAAATTTTTAAAATAAATTGAATATTAAACCGAATATTTAATTATTCATATATATTAATAATTATTGAAACAATGTTAAATAATTCATAAAAGTTATTTTTATTATAAATATCAAATAATTATTTTTGATTTATTTAATTGAAAAGAAAAAATTTTAAAATCAATTGAGTATTGAACCGTGTATTCAATTGTTAATTAATAATTATTCAAACAATGTTAAATAATTTATAAAAATTATTTTTATTATAAATATCGAATAATTATTTTTGATTTATTTAATTGAAAAAAAAAAATTTTAAAATCAATTGAATATTGAACCGTATATTCAATTGTTAATTAATATTATTTAAACAATGTTAAATACTTTATAAAAATTATTTTTATTATATATATCAAATAATTATTTTTGATTTATTTAATTGAAAAGAAAAATTTTTTAAAATTGTTTCAATATTGAATCGTATATTCAATTGTTAATTAATCATTATTTAAACAATGTTAAATAATTTATAAAAATTATTTTTATTATAAATATCAAATAATTATTTTTGATTTATTTAATTGAAAAGAAATAATTTTTGAATCAATTGAATATTGAACTGTATATTCAATTGTTAATTAATAATTATTTAAACAATTTTGAATAATTCATTGAAAGTAATTTTAATAATAATATCAAATACATTTAGTTGATTTATTTTATTGGGAAAAAAAAATTTTAAAATAAATTGAATATTAAACCGAATATTCGATTATTCATATATATTAATTATTATTTAAACAATGTTAAATAATTCATAAAAGTTATTTTTATTATAAATATCAAATAATTATTTTTGATTTATTTAATTGAAAAGAAATAATTTTAAAATCAATTGAGTATTGAACCGTGTATTCAATTGTTAATTAATAATTATTCAAACAATGTTAAATAATTTATGAAAATTATTTTTATTATAAATATCGAATAATTTATTTCGATTTATTCAATTGAAAAGAAAAAATTTTAAAATCAATTGAATATTAAACCGTATATTCAATTGTTAATTAATAATTATTTAAACAATGTTAAATACTTTATAAAAATTATTTTTATTATATATATCAAATAATTATTTTTGATTTATTTAATTGAAAAGAAAAATTTTTTAAAATTGTTTCAATATTGAATCGTATATTCAATTGTTAATTAATCATTATTTAAACAATGTTAAATAATTTATAAAAATTATTTTTATTATAAATATCAAATAATTATTTTTGATTTATTTAATTGAAAAGAAATAATTTTTGAATCAATTGAATATTGAACTGTATATTCAATTGTTAATTAATAATTATTTAAACAATTTTGAATAATTCATTGAAAGTAATTTTAATAATAATATCAAATACATTTAGTTGATTTATTTTATTGGGAAAAAAAAATTTTAAAATAAATTGAATATTGAACCGAATATTCGATTATTCATATATATTAATTATTATTTAAACAATGTTAAATAATTCATAAAAGTTATTTTTATTATAAATATCAAATAATTATTTTTGATTTATTTAATTGAAAAGAAATAATTTTGAAATCAATTGAGTATTGAACCGTGTATTCAATTGTTAATTAATAATTATTCAAACAATGTTAAATAATTTATAAAAATTATTTTTATTATAAATATCAAATAATTATTTTTGATTTATTTAATTGAAAAGAAGAAATTTTAAAATCAATTGAGTATTGAACCGTGTATTCAATTGTTAATTAATAATTATTTAAACAATGTTAAATAATTTATAAAAATTATTTTTATTATAAATATCGAATAATTATTTTTGATTTATTTAATTAAAAAGAAAAATCTTTAAAATCAAATGAATATTGAACCGTATATTCAATTGTTAATTAATAATTATTTAAACAATGTTAAATAATTTATAAAAATTATTTTTATTATAAATATTAAATTATTCTTTTTGACTTATTTCATTGAAAAGAAAAAATTTTAAAATCAATTGAATATTGAACCGTATATTCAATTGTTAATTAATAATTATTTAAACAATGTTAAATAATTTATAAAAATTATTTTTATTATAAATATCAAATAATTTTTTTTTGATTTATTTAATTGAAAAGAAAAAATTTTAAAATAAATTGAATATCAAACCGAATATTCAATTATTCATATATAATTGTTTAAACAATTTTGAATAATTCATTGAAAGTAAATTTTAATAATATCAAATACATCTATTTGATTTATTTTATTGGGAAAAAAAATTTTTAAAATAAATTGAATATTAAACCGAATATTTAATTATTCAAATATATTAATAATTATTGAAACAATGTTAAATAATTTATAAAAGTTATTTTTATTATAAATATCAAATAATTATTTTTGATTTATTCAATTGAAAAGAAAAAATTTTAAAATCAATTGAGTATTGAACCGTATATTCAATTGTTAATTAATCATTATTTAAACAATGTTAAATACTTTATAAAAATTATTTTTATTATATATATCAAATAATTATTTTTGATTTATTTAATTGAAAAGAAAAATTTTTTAAAATCAATTGAGTATTGAACCGTGTATTCAATTGTTAATTAATAATTATTCAAACAATGTTAAATAATTTATAAAAATTATTTTTATTATAAATATCGAATAATTATTTTTGATTTATTTAATTGAAAAAAAAAATTTTAAAATCAATTGAATATTGAACCGTATATTCAATTGTTAATTAATCATTATTTAAACAATGTTAAATACTTTATAAAAATTATTTTTATTATATATATCAAATAATTATTTTTGATTTATTTAATTGAAAAGAAAAATTTTTTAAAATCAATTGAGTATTGAACCGTGTATTCAATTGTTAATTAATAATTATTCAAACAATGTTAAATAATTTATAAAAATTATTTTTATTATAAATATCGAATAATTATTTTTGATTTATTTAATTGAAAAGAAAAAATTTTAAAATCAATTGAATATTGAACCGTATATTCAATTGTTAATCAATCATTATTTAAACAATGTTAAATAATTTATAAAAATTATTTTTATTATAAATATCAAATAATTATTTTTGATTTATTTAATTGAAAAAAAAAAATTTTAAAATCAATTGAGTATTGAACCGTGTATTCAATTGTTAATTAATAATTATTTAAACAATGTTAAATAATTTATAAAAATTATTTTTATTATAAATATCGAATAATTATGTTTGATTTATTTAATTAAAAAGAAAAATCTTTAAAATCAAATGAATATTGAACCGTATATTCAATTGTTAATTAATATTTATTCAAACAATGTTAAATAATTTATAAAAATTATTTTTATTATAAATATCAAATAATTATTTTTATTTATTTAATTGAAAAGAAAAATTTTTAAAATCAACTGGATACTGAACCGTATATTCAATTGTTAATTAATAATTATTTAAACAATGTTAAATAATTTATGAAATTATTTTTATTATAAATGTTAAATTATTATTTTTGACTTATTTCATTGAAAAGAAAAAATTTTAAAATCAATTGAGTATTGAACCGTGTATTCAATTGTTAATTAATAATTATTCAAACAATGTTAAATAATTTATAAAAATTATTTTTATTATAAATATCGAATAATTATTTTTGATTTATTTAATTGAAAAGAAAAAATTTTAAAATCAATTGAATATTGAACCGTATATTCAATTGTTAATCAATAATTATTTAAACAATGTTAAATACTTTATAAAAATTATTTTTATTATAAATATCAAATAATTATTTTTGATTTATTTAATTGAAAAGAAAAATTTTTTAAAATTGATTCAATATTGAATCGTATATTCAATTGTTAATTAATCATTATTTAAACAATGTTAAATAATTTATAAAAATTATTTTTATTATAAATATCAAATAATTATTTTTGATTTATTTAATTGAAAAGAAAAAATTTTAAAATCAATTGAGTATTGAACCGTGTATTCAATTGTTAATTAATAATTATTTAAACAATGTTAAATATTTTATAAAAATTATTTTTATTATAAATATCGAATAATTATTTTTGATTTATTTAATTAAAAAGAAAAAATTTTAAAATCAATTGAATATTGAACCGTATATTCAATTGTTAATTAATAATTATTTAAACAATGTTAAGTAATTTATAAAAATTATTTTTATTATATGATAATTTTATATATTTTTTTTTTATTGATAGGATAATGATTTTTAAAGATTTATGAAATAGATGTTTATTTAGTTATCTTATTTATAATCAACTATTGTTTAAATAACTACAAAACACAAAAGAAAAGTATTTAATTAATAATCATTTAATTTATAACATTAATTATCTTGTTCAAATATTAAAATTGATATATAAAAAAATTTTCATTATTATTTTTTTGTATTTTGCTATTATTTGAACAATTATTATATATTTTTTTTTTATTATTATCGATCGAGGGGTTTATTTATTTTTTTTTTTGGTCACATCTGAAATCGCGAAATCCCGACTTAAGCTCGATTTTAATTACGCGGTTCTAATTTGCTGAAATTCCGTCGATAAAAGAAAACACATATAAACTGAAAATCCGAAACGCGTCCTAAACGAGTATTTTATTATAAACAATTTCGGGCGTGCTTCTAAAAAAATTGCTGAAAAAGACCGAAATCGCGACCTAATTAATTATATATTATTTTTTTTTTAATAAATTATTCACTTAGAAATGAGAACAATTAAAAGTAATGAAAATAAATTAGACTTTACCCGTTACCAAAATTAGAAAATGAAATAAGCGCATGCATAGGGTTGAAACAGGAATTAAAACTAAATTTTTCAAAATGGCCGTCGCCCGCAATAGAATTACTTTTTCTTTATTCCGACTTTACTTTTTTTCTTCTCTTTTATTTTGACTATACACTGCACATTTTTTTTTTATTATTTTTTTTTTCACTTTCCCCTTTTCTTTTTTTTTTTTTTTTTTTTTATAAATAAAATTTATTGTTTTACAATTTATAATAAATAGTAAATTACGAGAGAAGAAAAAAAAATTGAGAAAAATAATGTAATAATAAAAAAAAACTCACGTGATTTTGTAACGCAAGATTTTACATCCCCTCGCGCGCGTTTTTCCACTCAAATCCGGACGAGCCCCCATGTAATATATTGGCGAATTTATTAACCCGATTTATATTGAATGAATTAATTACTACGACCGAATATATGTATAATATTTGTGCCTTTATTTAGTCTAGCCGTACAGCATTTTCGACAGGGATTTTAGCACGCGGGAAATACGGACGGAAAGGATAGATAAAATTTACAGTTCAAACCACGAGGAATTTAATTGAGTTTAATTTTATAATTTAAAGATGATAATGGAACACTTGATTTTAGCACTGTTCACTGGTTATATTCACTACTTAAATTTACACTGACTCGAATTTTAGATTGAGAAAGAAATATGTCACAAATAATTGAAAGAAAAAGGAATCTATTACGTTCGGCCAGGGCTGTTAAAAAATATATATATATATTTATTTGTACTTACTCTGATGATCTGGATCTAGTGTGAGCTGTCAAATCGCACGTGGTCCGTGGTTGAGTTTCAATGGATGGTATACGGGTGGATGTAGGATTAATAATTCTGACGATCGTAGAATTATTAATAATAATTTAAAATGTTCAACACTTGGTATAATTGGATTTACACGATTTATTTCGGTTGAACTTAATAATCGGTTAAATTACAAACAAAAAAAAATTATGTTACAGTTGCTGAAGCAACTGTGCTTTCCCTGCGGGGGGAATTTTAATTTTAATTTTTATTTTATTGGAAATTGAGGTAATGAATAAAAATGAATCCTGAATAGAAATATTTATTTTTCATTGTTACAATTCGTAAAGTTTATTCAATTTTCGTTCATTTTGCTTGTTCCTTCTAGTAGGTCATCTTCATTTCCGGAATCGCATTCTTCTACCTTTTTAAATTCTTTGTTTTTATTTATTTTGTTGTACCATGATTTTATTCTGTGAATGTTTAATATCTATTTATAAAATTTCCATATTATATTTTTTTTTTTTTACTTTACTTTTTTCCCTCTGTTGAATTAGGATTTAGTGTTTTTGTCGTTCTTGAAGTCGTTGTTAAATTTTTAATCTTTTTATATTCATTTATTTTCAATTCCTTTAGTGCTATCACGTCACCCTTTTTTCCCTCAAAACTTTCTGCCTCTTCATTCCACATATTTAATTCAATCTGAAATATATATTTTTTAGTAAATTTAGTATCTTTAGTCTGTTTCAGTAGTTTTTTTTTCATCTAAATTTGATTTTACTTCGTAATCACTGTCGTCTGCTAATGATATTGTTCTTTTTCTTAATAACCGTCCTGTCATTGAATATATAAATTCCACTTCCTTTATTTTTGTTATGATTGCGATTATATCTATAAAAAATCACTACCAGTATTAATAATATTCGTTTTTTTTTATTTAAAAATAATTTAACCTGTAAATGAATTATTCGGTAAATGTACGATTTCTTCTATATTTCTAAACTCGAAATTAATTTTTGGAATATTTTCGTTCTCATCTTCGTCTTCCAAGTTTATACTAGACTCTACTGGTATCATTATTTCTTTATTATTTATTGATGGGTATAGTTCATTAACTTTTCTCACTAATCCTCCAATGATTGTATATATTTTGTTTATCTGTTACATATAATAATTGATCATTTCAATAATCATTCATTCTAAAAAATTTTTTGTTTAATAAATTTCATTGATAATCGTACCTCAATTAATCCATGATATTTATTTGCAGCTTCTCCAAAAAAACTACATCTTATTTTGTCACTTTCATCACTTATGTCGATCGTAAATTTTTTGCCCGTTCCTCGTTCGTTTTTCCATTCTTTTATATCACTTTTATGTATAATTCTTGCTCGAACTGTATCACTTTATTTGAATTTTTAATTTAATTTTTAACTTATGTTTATTATATTTATTTCTAATTTTTTATTTACCATATTGTGTTTATTTTTAAATTTGCTATTTTTATAATTTTTCTTTTCATCGTTGTATCTTTTGTTGTGTTTTTTTCATTGAGTTTAATTTTTTTTTCTTCATGTTTTTGATTATCCCCTTCTTGTTTTCTTTTACCCATTTTGATTATATTGGCTGTTGATTTTGAAAAATTCTCTTTGATCTGTTCACAAATTGGTTAAAAATGATCGATGTTTTCTTTTTTTTTTTTTATTGATTCATTAATGTGAAGTTGTTCCATCGTTTTTGTTTTTTATTTTTATGTCAGAAATTGTGGTTATTATATGTTGTAAATGAATTGTAACTGAAATGGATCATCATTCTCCACATTACTATATTTTAGGTGATTATTATGTCGTACTTTTTTTTCTGTTTTTATCCTTTATACTTTTTATCTTTTAAATTTTTGTTCGTAATATAATGATAATTATTATTCATTAAATACATTTTTCTTTATATTCCTTTGAAGTGATTTTTCCTTTAAATTTCTCATATTTATCGTATTTTTCTTTATATTCAGTGATTTTTCCTTTAAATTTATCATATTTATCGTATTTTTCTTTATATTTAGTGATCTTCCCATGAAATTTTCGTATATTTTCTTCATATTTACTGATAGTTCTGTGATATTTTCCCATATTTATCGTGTTTTTCTTTATATTCAGTGATTTTCCCTTTAAAATTTCTCATATTTATCGTATTTTTTTTTATATTCAATGTTTTTTTCTAGATATTTTCATATATTTTTCTGTATTTTCCTTTATATTTACTGATATTTTACCATTTTTATCGTATTTTTCTTTATATTCAGTAATTTTTCCTTTCAATTTATCATATTTATCGTATTTTTCTTTATATTTAGTGATCTTCCCATGAAATTTTCGTATATTTCCTTCATATTTACTGATAGTTATGTGATATTTTCCCATATTTATCGTGTTTTTCTTTATATTCAGTGATTTTCCCTTTAAAATTTCTCATATTTATCGTATTTTTCTTTATATTCAATGTTTTTTTCTAGATATTTTCATATATTTTTCTGTATTTTCCTTTATATTTACTGATATTTTATCATTTTTATCGTATTTTTCTTTATATTCAGTGTTTTTTTCTCGATATTTTCATATATTTTTCTGTATTTTTCTTTATATTTACAAAATTTATCGTATTTAGATTAATTAAGGGACTTAGAATATTTTCGGGGGGGGGGGGGGTCCAGATGAAAAGCGAAAACAATAGGAAATTAAAATTCCCTAAAAAAGAATGTCTTTTACACAGTTATTCTATTTGAATTTAATATAAAAATTAGAATAATTTATTATACACTTGACTTATTTAGATTATATTTATTCTCTTTTACCTTCGTTTAAGCGTTTTACATTGACCACATGTATTTTATCTTTATGGAGATTAATATTGGTAAAAATGAGTTTTAATAAATTCAATTTTATTATAAAATTATTATCCAAATTTAACGCGTGAATTTATTTAGTTAAATAAAATAGAATTGATCGGAATTTTATTAATCTAAAATGAATCAGACTGATGAATATATTTCAGTTGAGAACACGTGCAAAGTATATAAAGATACAAGATACATTTTATACGTATAAAAAGAGAGATACTAGGCCAATGTAACTCGGTCGAACTCCAGTGATGGAAGAGGACGATGCAAGGTGCACATCAGAAATTCTTGCAAGTCCTCGGTGACGCTCGGGTTTTTCCGTGCGTCGTGAACACCCTCTATATTTATGAGGCCTCGTAAGCGCCCTTACGATATAACTAAGGCCCAAATACTTGTCGTCGGTAATGGTGCAAAAATGGCCCCCATTACGGCGGCAAGTTTAAATAGGAATATAAATAAAATAAAAAAATTTATTTGACTACCGCAGGTCGTAACAATCCCAAAAGTTATAACGATTTTAAAAAAACGTGAAAAAATTAGATATTGAATAGCTCAACGTAGAATTGTCAGGGAGACTTCGTACTATGCTCAAATTTTGCGTCTCGAAAATCTCTATCGCCCGCATTGTGGGTTTTTTCCGCCATCTTTAATAGTTTTTGGTGGAAACCAAAAAAACACTAAAATTTATAAAAAAAAATCAGATATTTAATTTTTTTTCTTCAAAACTATTTCAAATACAATATAAATCCACATATCTCATGATAGAACTTTGTAAGATCTTTCATTTGAGCCTAATTCGATGTCTTAATTTTTATTATCCCAAAAGTTATAACGATTTTAAAAAAACGTGAAAAAATTAGATATTGAATAACTCAACGTAAAATTGTCAGGGAGACTTCGTATTAGGCTCAAATTTTGCGTCTCAAAAATCACTATCGCCCGCATTGTGGGTTTTTTCCGCCATCTTTAATAGTTTTTGGTGGAAACCAAAAAAACACTAAAATTTATAAAAAAAAATCAGATATTTAATTTTTTTTCTTCAAAACTATTTCAAATACAATATAAATCCACATATCTCATGATAGAACTTTGTAAGATCTTTCATTTGAGCCTAATTCGATGTCTTAATTTTTATTATCCCAAAAGTTATAACGATTTTAAAAAAACGTGAAAAAATTAGATATTGAATAACTCAACGTAGAATTGTCAGGGAGACTTCGTACTATGCTCAAATTTTGCGTCTCAAAAAACTCTATCGCCCGCATTATGGGTTTTTTCCGCCATCTTTAATAAAGTGCATATTTTTTTTCTAGTACATGAACCTATTTTACAGTAAATTTCATTTCATTGATCATGTAGTCAACCAAAATTTTGATATCGTTTTTTTTAATAATGTTGATGTTGATAATGACAAATCATTTAATTATATTTAAGCAATGATTTAAGTTTACCATGGCCCTAGCCGGAGTATTGAAAATTTTTAATTTTTAAAGGGTAACGCGGGCCCACGCCCCAACAAACGTTACCAGATCTTTTTTTTCTTTAGGATGGTTTAGGACCACGACCTATCCATTCTACTAATTGATATTTTTTGGGAGATTTTGATGTAGTCATTTTTTTTTTTTTTTTGTTTTCAATTAAACTTTACATTCAATTACTTTTCAAGTTTCTCTACGCTTTGGTTTTTTCATTTCTAGTCTTTATTTATATAATAATATATTTTTATTGTATCACTTGTATTGCAAACTATTGAATATACTTCACTATAAAAATGTTGATACAACAATATCACACAACCCTCTACGCGTTTTGCAACAGTTTTTTTCTTATTGTTTTTTTTTTTCATGCTCTGTTCCTCATTTGTTTTTCTAATCATCATCCCTCTGTTTTTCAACTATCTCGCGGATTTAAAAACATTGGGTTGTGTGTTTTCATCATCAAAGTGTGTGTGATATTTTCAATATGGCGGCACCATAATTATCCCTCAGCTATCCCCGGCGACAGAGATACCTATTTTGTCGCAAAACATGAAAATTCAACCTGATTTTTGGCTTAATTTGTATCCTTTTCAATGGTTTACATCAAACGACTAAATCACTTTCAGGCGTTTCTATGATATCCCTGGTACAGGTGATAATTTTATGTAAGGAATAGCTATCAAGTATATTGTTATCAAGAATCGGTTAATTATATTATAATATTTGAATATAATTATATTTGAAAATTTAATAACAAAACAAAATTTATTGCTTAAACACCACATGAAAAACAATTTCAAGATAAATTTGGACCAAGTATTGATAATAGTCCACTATTTACTAATATGAAAAATACAAAAAATGGAATGCCTGGTGTATGTATAAAAAATAAATATAAATTAATAACACTTCATTCGGTTGATAATCATGTACAAATATTACCAACAAAACAAAACATAAAAAATTAATATTTCATGATTCTGATGAGCATATTTATACATATTTATTTAAAAGATTTGAAGATTTACATCTTGATGGAAGAATAATGCAATTTTAACAATATGTAATACAATGATGTCTAACAATAGTGATACTAAAAAAATATATTGTGCAAGACATATGGTCCAAGATTTCCAAGATCTTGTTTAATACAATGAGCTGGTGGTGTAACACCATTATTTGCATTATATAAACGTTAGCAACGACGTAAAATAGCTAATGTCAAGTGCTAGGAATAATATTAATAATAATAATAAAACAATAACAATAACAACAGTCTTGAGACCATATTTGTTATGAAACATCAAATGATTTATTATCTAAAGAAATATGGTGTCATAGTAATATGGTGTGATATTAATTCTGGTCATTGGTGACAAGTAACAAAATCATATTCATATTGAATTGCTGTTACGTCAATAATTGATTATAATATTGGTCTTGGTGATCGTCATCTTGATAATGTATTAGTTGATTTGAATAAAGGTGAAGTTGTACATATTAATTATACCCTAGCGAAAATGACGACAGTCGGTTTGTGCACTGATCTCATACAAAAACGACACAAAACCGACACACGAATATAAGGATTTTCAAGTCATAAAAAAAAATAGTAAAATGCATTAAAAAAATAAAATATTATGTCTAAAAATTTTTAAATATTAATCTTGTGGATTTAGACATATTAGAATTTTTTTTTCAAAAAAACTCAATTATGTTACAATATTGAAATTAGGGTTATGTTGTAAGGATCTGTCAGAATTATTTGTACCCGACTGTGAGAATCTTTACAATTCTCACACAATTCCGACACACGTACGACAGTATAGTTTTATATTCAATTTTTTAATATTAAAAAGCATTTTTTATAATAAAATTGTTTTTTATTATTTAATATTTAATATTGCAATAATTTTAAGCACATTAAAATTTTTTTTTTAAGTAATTTGATCATTAAACAAAAAAAATTATTACGACTGTGAGAATCTTTACAATTCTCACACAATTCCGACACACGTTCGACAGTATAGTTTTATATTCAATTTTTTAATATTAACAGTAATCAGCCAAAAACAATACATAAAGATTATATGGTATTTGATTTAGTTGAAGAATTTTTACAAAATGCTGGACAAAATCAAATGATATAATATCATGTAAACAATCTGAAAATTATTTAACAAATTAGCAATACAAAAATTATTATTAATACTTTATTGTATTGATTTATTAAATCAATATTCAACAATATGTAATTTTTATCCATTAAGTAC
Source organism: Lysiphlebus fabarum (assembly GCA_011426435.1). Classification (NCBI taxonomy): domain Eukaryota; kingdom Metazoa; phylum Arthropoda; class Insecta; order Hymenoptera; family Braconidae; genus Lysiphlebus; species Lysiphlebus fabarum. Next base: position 20,514 of record WSYQ01000563.1, read on the forward strand.
AGCATCTAAAAAACATAGAACAGTAATGCAACACTTGATACATGTCATGATGTGATTTAAAAATTTGATAAATTTTTTACACCACCAATTATAAATAATAAACGTATACAATTAATTATTAAATTTTCATATCAATTACAAGAATTAATTAATAAAACAAATGATAAATTTAATAAAAATTATGCAAAAATGGTTACAAATGAAGGTTTACCAGATGCTAAATTAAGACTTGATAATATTTATTCTGATATTAAACAACAAATAACTACATTTTTACAAAAAGAAAAATTACAAGCTGAAAAATCATTTGAATTGTTAATATTAATACATTTTATACATTAAATAAAAGAATATTATTAATGGAAAGTTCTGCTGAATTTCTTGTTGATTTAACATCAAGAGATGGTGATTGGTTTTTGGATGAAATGCGATTAATGTCATCACTTATTGTTGAACCTGTTGATTTAATACTATTATATGATAATAATAATAATATTAATAATGAAATTAATAATAATTATTATTTATTAAAATCATGAGATTGTTTAAAAATAACTGATGGTATTTATCATGGTTTACAAGAACTTAATTATAATTTTCAAATGATTATGTTACCAGAAGCTATTAAAACAATTATTACTGAAGAACCAAGTGTTACTATGATTATCAATGAAATTAATAACATAATATCATCAATTGGTATACCAATTAATAATTTATTAAAACAATGAGATAATCACCTTACATTTACGTTAATGGATATGTGGAATAGTCCACATGAATCATTACCAGAAATTGTTAATAATATACGTAATGAATTTAAATTGTTATTAACACCATCATCACTATTGATATCATCATGATCATCATCATCTTCATCACCACCATTATCATTAGATAATAATAATAAAATTCATGATATTGGTACATTGACAGCTGGTAAAATGTTATTAATGGGATTCAATGGTTTATTTGAAAAATTATAAGCTGAAAGTAATACACTTATTGATACATTATCACAAATAGATGTACTAAGTTGTTGGAAAAAAAGTAAAGCTAAAAAAATTGCTGTACCAATATCTCATGATAAATCATGGAAAGTGCTTGATGATATATTTTTAATAAAACGTATTAATACAATACATCTCTCCCTATGGATGACATGACCTTGACGTTGGTGGGAGGGCTCGTGAATCTCAGTGATCCGAAGGGCTATACCGGGGGAGGGCACCTATTAGGTTAGGAGCTCCTTCGTAAAGGCTTCCTATACCGGGCAGGCCGGAGGGGAGAGGTCTGACAAACAAGTAATCCTAGCGTAGGGAAGATGGCGTACCCATCGCTCGGGGGAACTTGCAATAGCCTGGTCAAGCTAAAGTGTGGGACACCGTGCTGAGGGCTGAATGGCACTTGACCATAGAAAGTGTCGTGAACGGTTCCACTGGAGGCCCAGGTCGAGCTCCAGTTGTAATTAGACCCCTGCCCAACATTCGGGGCTCTGTTGGGCTGGAAATATATTTCCCTAGATACTCGTGGGAATTAGTATGGAAAATTCTAATACCAAAAATAGTATGCCGCAGGGCTCACTGAACTCTGGGACCCCTCAGGGGACACCAGAAAATATGGAAGTGGGAGAAGGTGCCAGCACCCAGGGAATAGGGACACAGAAATGTGGACCAACGACCGGGGGGAACGACACCTTCTCTACTGAGGGGCTTAAACAGAGTCTACCTCTGGGCAAGCCCAAAAGGATGAGTGGTGCAGCTCGCAGGAGGGCTAGAGCAGAGAAAGCAGGTACCTCAAAGGAGGGAACTGTGGAACCTGTTAAAGCTCAAAAGCGAGCAAGGCAATCGGGGAGTACCCCACAATCAGCTCAACAGGAGCACAAAAAGAGGCGGAATGAGAAAGAAAAATTCTCATTTGCAGTCGCTACTGCCGATGTGCCAAAACTCGTGATAATTCACGAGGATCGGACGGACATCTTGGAGGAAGAAGCCAATCTGGTGCAGGGGGAACTCCTGGAAAAGATGGACGAAATTACCCTCGGGGATTTCGTCCCTAGATTCCAGGGATGCTACCTGCATCGGGGAGGAATAAGGATTGCTTGCGCTGATACTGAATCAGAGAAATGGCTCAGAGGAAGCGTGGGCAGTCTAGTTAAGGGGGGGAGCAAATTGGTTGTAATAGACCAAAAAGACCTCCCAAAACTAGTCAGAGTCATGGCGCATGTACCGGATAAACTGGTCAATGATGTTAATATTATATTGACGAGATTGGCCAGGCAGAATCCGGGGCTCAACACCAGCAGCTGGGCGAGGTATGAGATGAACAAGGAGGAAGCAAAAGGCTGGCGCCTTGTTCTCGGCATACCGGAAGCTGAGGTGGAGCAGCTGAATAAGCTGACGATGAGACCATTCTATGGGCTGGGCCGAGCATCTTTCCAGGTGCTGGGCAAAAAGACTGAGAATGGTCCCAAGGAGAAAGAGACGGAGGAAGTAAAGGTAACCTAATGGGAGTAAGTATTCCCTTCGTTCAAATCAATCTGCACCGTAGCTCACAGGCTACGGCGCTGCTTAAGCATAAGATAGTCACCGAGCGGACCAAGGTCGTACTGATACAAGAACCTTGGGCATACAAGGGTAGTGTCAGGGGACTAGGTCTAACTAGGGGACAATTATTTTATGATACTACAATTTCTTAGTTGAGGACTGTAAAGAAAGGCAGTGGAATCTGATACTGGCTGGGGATGTCAATGCCTATCATACTGCTTGGGGGAGCGACGACATCAACAACCGGGGGAGAGCTCTACTGGACTTTATATTTACCACGGACCTGGAAATCATCAATAAAGGTAGGGAACCTACTTTCTTAACTAGTGTAAGAAACTCGGTGATAGACCTAACGATGGCTACAGCGGAAGTGGCAAGTAGGATTAAAAATTGGAAGGTATCTAAAGATCCGACGCTGTCAGATCATAGATACATCCAATTCGATTGGGCTGCAGCGACCTCGGCGGAGGGCGCGCAAAGCTTTCGTAACCCGCGCAAAGCTGATTGGCTGGCGTATGAAGCGGAGCTGGAGGGGAGGCTTGGTTTCTTTCCAGCAAAGTTTAACACTCCGAGTGAAATTGAAGGTGCGGCGATATTTTTGCGAAATGCGATGGTCGAGTCGTATGAAAATAACTGTCCCCTAAGCGTAATAAGGGACAAGAGTGAATGGTGGAGTAGTGCTCTGCAGAAACTTAGAACCGGTGTACGTAGGGCCCTGAACAGGGTACTTAAAGGTAGGCCGGGAGCTGCAGAGCAATATAGAGCTCTACAAAAGGAATTTAAGCTGGCAGTAAAGAAGGCTAAGAGGGACTCTTGGAGACGATTCTGTGGGGAAACCTCTAATTTGCCGGATGCTGCCAGACTTAAGAAAATTATTGCCAAAGAAGGGGGTGCAGCAGGTGGACCACTCAAACTTCCGGGAGGAGGCTATGCCTCTGATCGGAGGGAAGAGATAGGGGTCCTGTTGGACAAACATTTCCCTGGTTATGTAGAAACCACCCTTGCAGATACTTGGGGCGCACCAAGGGGAATGGGGCGCCGGGACTGGGACACTGGGTCCAGGGTGGTTGATACGGAAAAAGTCAAATGGGCAGTGAATGGGTTTGAACCCTATAAAAGCCCGGGAGCTGATGGAGTGCTACCGGTTATGCTTCAAAAGGCGTTGAAACATACACTTGTTCCACTATGTAAAACCTTCAGAGCGTGTATTGCCACGGGGTATATTCCGAGGCAGTGGCGCAAAACGGAAGTTTTATTTATTCCTAAGCCAGGAAGGTCTGATAAGGACCAACCAGGGGCGTATAGACCGATTAGTCTCACCTCTTATATGCTCAAGACACTAGAGCGTCTTGTAGATAGATATATAAGGGATGGGTTACGAATCAATAAGCCGTTGCATGGAATGCAATTTGCATATCAACCAGGAAAGTCTTTAGATGCTGCACTTCACAAACTTGTAAGTAAGTTGGAGGGAGCTATAGAAAGAGCATCGAATAGGCTTGGGATTTATCCGACCTTGAGAAGGTGGATTAAGAACACGCTGTCCGATCGTCACATTTGTGTAAGAAGAGGTGGGGAAACAATGGGGGCGATTATCAACCGAGGATGCCCACATGGGGGAGTATTATCTCCACTGTTATGGTGTCTGGTCGTTGACGATCTCCTAGTAGATTTGAACCGCCAAGGCTTCCACGCACAGGGTTATGCTGATGATATAGCTATCATAATACTGGCAGGGGATGCGGGAACTGCCAGTAGCAGAACCCGAACTGCGCTAAGTATAATGAGGAGATGGTGTGAAGACACTGGACTGTTAGTCAACCCTGATAAAACAGAAATGGTCGTCTTCACGGTTAAGAGAAAGCTAGAAGGATGGAAAAATCCAAAATTCTATGGCAAAACAATTGCACCCTCAAACTCAGTGAAACATCTTGGTGTTATACTAGATAAAAAACTGAACTGGGGGTTGCAAGTAGAGAGAGTCCGAAACAGAGCTGTTATGATGCTATATACGCTCAGAAGGATCTGTGGAAGGAACTGGGGTATTAACCCGGGTATCATGACCTGGATTTATCAAGCGGTGGTTCTACCTGCAGTCGTGCATGGAGCCATCGTTTGGTGGAAGAGAACTGGGCAGGTGGGGGCCAGGGCCCTTCTGGAACAGGTCAGAGGTTTAGCGATGAGAGGTATCACGGGGGTGGGTAGATCCACTCCCATTTGTGCTATGGGAGCACTTTTGGATATGCCCCCGGTACATGTAATTGTGAAGACTGCTGCACTTAGAGTTGCTTGCAGATTGATGAGAAACGGACAATGGGTGGGACGCATTGGCGATACTGGACATTGTTCTATTCAAAACGAGCAGAGAAAGATGAACTCTGCGTGTAGATCTAGACAGGACCATGTGGAGGAGAGATACTGTTTTGGGAAGAGATATAAAGTAAGGTACCCATCACGAGAGGAGTGGACGAGTGAACCTGGACCGACCTCGGGATTTGATCTGGTCTGGTTCACAGATGGTTCGAAGACCAAGGAAGGTACAGGGGCAGGAATCTGGCTCCAAGGCTCGAAAAAGGGTACTAACTTTGTATTGGGGGAAATCTGCACGGTCTTTCAGGCAGAAGTGCTTGCACTGCTAGGGTGTGCAGAGGCTAATCTGGAGCGAGGCTATAGGAATAAGAGAATATGTATCTGTTCCGATAGCCAAGCAGCGCTAATGGCGGTGGATGCGCCAGTAGATAAATCGATCTTGGTAAGAGAATGTAGGAGAAGCTGGGAGCACTGGCAGTGCTTAACAAGGTCACTTTACTATGGGTACCGGGACAGTCCGGTATAGTAGGAAATGAGACGGCTGATGAGCTGGCTCGTGGAGGCTCAGCAAAGAGACTCTATGGGCCGGGTCTGGCTGTTGGTATCGCGGATTGTTATGTTAAATCGGAGATTCGCGCCTATCAAAACAGGGAACACAAAACAATATGGAGAGAGGAGCCCAAAGCGAGGCAGACTCATTGTTTTCTAGGGGAACCTGACGTAAAGGTAGCACGACAGCTACAAAATTTGACTAGGACCCAGTTGAGGCTGGTAGTGGGCCTGGTGACGGGACACTGCAGGCTCAACGCATATCTGAAAAAGATAGGGTTAGGTCGGGACGACACTTGTCGCAAATGTGATGAGGGAATGGAAGAGACAGCAAGTCATATATTATGTTATTGTATAGGCTTGGCTGAGCTAAGATTTCGATGCTTTGGTAAACATTTTTGTGAACCAGAAGAAATAATGAAGCTATATTATCAATGGAGTAGAGGAATTACAAATGTTCTTTCTGGAGTATCAAGTGAAAAATTTAATTGTAATGTGACCATTTTATTTTCAATGTTATTTAATGAAACTGTTTTTGTACCTGCTTGTTGACGATTTTGAAGCTCCCAGGCATCATGCATTCCAGATTGCATCACGTTATTATTACTCCAAATTTCATCATATATGGGTTGTTGTGGTTTCCACTCAATACCATCAATTAAAATTCTATCTTCAATACGAAAAATTCTTGTGATTTCTAAAACTTATTTATCTTTTAGTAGCACCATATTGTTTGGACGTTTTAGTGACAGTATTTTATTTTTATACTTAATTTTTTTTATTGCATTCTGTGTTTCTTTTAATACTTCACATTCCGGTATTAATTCTGCTCGTTTATCTAAACAAGACTCTTCATGTAACCGTCGACATAGCTGGGCAAGTTTATGAGTAGATGAGCGGGGTAGTCGTTTTAATTTACCTAAATAATTTTCAAAGGCAAACGCATTTATTTCACTCAAACTACAACCTATGTTACTAACATCATCAGCAACATGTATCATGTTATGCATATTAATCGAAGCAGACTTTTCTCCGTATATTTCAATTGACTCTAAAAAAAATTCTCGAAACACATTTCTTGCAAGATTCACATACTTCTGTGCAGTATTTATGCATTACAATAGTCTTAATGCATAATGAAACATAAAAAAATGGTTATACCATTGTCTATCTAACATACCTTTAAGGAACACAGGTCCAACATACAATGCAAAGAACTTAAGTTCTGTGTCTTTGTATTTAGTGAAATCTAATAAATCTCTTGTTTTACGTTGGAACTCTTCAGGTACTTGAGGATGTAAAATTCTTAACCTTAACTTAATTCTTAACTTCAGACTTATACTCACTACTGACTCGATTTGTGAACTTGAAAAAAACCAATATTCTAGTATTTTTTCCATTACTCCCATAAAGCTGAGATGCATGAAGTCCAACACGGATGAGGTTACCATATTAATTCTTGGTCTTATAAAACAAAATAATGATGCTGCGATACGATGGCCTACTTCGAGGTTATCTCTGAAAGCAGCATCTTCCCGTGGCTCTGAGTCAGCATCAAGAAATACTGTTCTACTCATTCTGGTAGTACCTTCAACTCTGCATCTCTCACAAGCATGTTTCCCTGCATGACCTTGTATACCTTTTAAAAATGCTCGAGCTGGAGTATCTGCTATGAAGCAATGTATTTCAATTTGAAAGTGTTTACCAGATATTTTAATGCCGTTTTCAAGCAGTGTATTAATTTCAAATAGATATTTTGCCAAATACTCAGTTGGACATCTTGGTCTGGACCTACCACAGTATACAGCGACTATAAAAGGCTCAAAATCAAGTTCTCTTGAATATACTTTACATTGTAAAGGCCACATTTCCAAACAGCACATGTTTTGCACAGTCGAATTCATAATTCAAATATTAAAATAAACACTATTTCATCTTATTTGTTAAATTCACGCGGTAATTCTGATATAAATATTATTATATTATTTTATGCATGTTAACCAATTTTCAGTGCAATTCGTTTAACAAAGAAAGGAAAGTATTTCCTGATAGTTATTTTGGATTTTTAATTTTGGTTAGTTGTTGCGTTTAGCTCAAATTAATAAATAAACCAGATAACATTCTTGATAATTGGTCCGAGAAGGTAACGGGTAGAAATGCCACGTTACAAATGGCGCCCAAACAGGGACCCGTCATCAAGAAAAATTTTAAAATCAAGTTTTAATAATTAAACGCGATATTAACTGAGATTTATTTGCTTAACGATTCCATTGTTTATAATTTAATTATCTGTAAAGTGCGATATCGTTAAGTATTTTCGCGCAATATTTATTGAAAACTCCGCTTAATCACTTAATTAATTATGTACAACGCGATTTTATTTTTTTTTGGGTTAAAATAATATATATATATGTAGAAACCCTAAATGAAATTAAAAAAAAAAAAAAAAAAAAAAAAAAGAATATACCAATTTAAATATTCGCGCGGTTATCGGCCATCTTTAGTAGCTGTCGCTAGTGACCATGCGCACGCAAGTTTGCATGTACGAGTGTAAGGGCGTTGAAAGCATTTCAGCTGGTTGTACAACCGACTGGCCTCGCCTTGTTTTTTGCGTCCATTGCGACCACATCGCCTTGTATAAATGTGACAGCTGCCATTACATCTTTATGGGGAAATCGTGTTTGAGAAAAATTAAATTGTTTATTGAGTTCAAAATTAGTGCTAGTTGAGTTTGTAAATTAATATATATATATTGTTGAATTGCAAAGGAGAAAGAAAAGGTAATTATATTTATTTTAATTACTGGCTTTGTGTGACTTTGTGGTTACCCACGAGGTCTACAAATAAAATAAAATACCGGGTGACGACCGTCACCGTGGGTTTATTATTTTATTTTATTATTTATAAAATTAAAATTTTTTTTTTGTTTTGAAAAAAAAATTATAAAAAAAAAAAAAAGAAAATCATCGGGCCTTTGTTGCCAGGGGCCCTTTGTCGTTGCGCGTCTCTCTTTCTCTCTGTTTTTTTTTTTGGACGCAGCCATTTTAAAATCAGGCGACATAAAGGATCTCCTTTGTGCTGCTTGTCGGGCGTGAGTTGCATCATCTCTTTTGTTTAATAATTTATTATCAGGATTAGTTAAATAATTATTAAACAATTATTATAAAAATTAATTTTTACATTGTTTTACTTATAATAATTTTTCTTTTTATTTTTTTTTGTTTATAAATTAAATATAAACTGTGTAGTTGAATTTACTCGGATTAGTTTAATAAATAAATTGTTGCTAGCTGGCGACTCAGTTACTAAATTAATCTATTTATTTAACAATTGAACTTTAGAGTAGATTGTTAGGGAATAATTTAATCACAGTAATTGGCCAAACAGTTATTATTGAATTATTCCACGCGGTTTGAGTCATTGTCAATTAATTAAGGTAACTAACTACTCAGGTACCAACTCAATTAATTAATTAATTTATCAGACGGGTAAATTATTGTTAGTACAGCAATTAGACGTTGTCTTGGCCAACTCAGGACCTAATTGGTTAAATTGTTTAACAATTAAAATCACGCTTAGTCAATAAATCGATCGTCGATTTATCGATTATTTACAATATACTGGGGAATCATCTCATTCTTGAGTAAAATTAATATTATCTAATTCTGACATAACTTTCGGGAAAATTAAAAATTATTAATTTCAATTTTGATTTATTTTATCGTCTCCTTTCACCATTGAATTGACCCATTAAATCAAATTGATTTGTTGATCAGTCATTATGTCGAATAGCACGTTAGTCGTTAAAAGGCGAGGTAGACCACCGCGTAACCCTCCAACTTCAGAAGGTACGGCTAGTTCAACCACTGAGTTGAACAGAGATCCAGCTACTGGATCCTCGATAGTTGATGGTGCTCCAGTGAAGGTTACTCTAACACAGGCATCACCAGAGGATCAAGCAGTTGGTGGCTCTAGTCGACAGCCATCTCGCCCAGACTCTTTTCTTTCTTCCATAGGACGTATTGGGGACTTATTTAGTGATGAGGTTACTACCGGAGGGAATAACAATTCAGTAGACCCTCCTCTGCTCCTTGATCAGCGTATCACCACCCCGAGAAGTCAAATTCCATTATCAATGCCTCGCGTTGAGGATTGGGTTCTTGAACTTTCAGGCGGTGAATCTAATCCACCCCTGGCAAAAAAATCCACCAAGACCAACAAAATTTCAAAAGAAAAACCACCAGTGCCATTAATACCGCATGTCAATGACTTGTTTTGTGACCATGAAGGCCCAATTCTTCGCAGTAGGGTCAGCTTGCGTAAACCAATTGGTGTTGATCCACCAAGTCATCAGTTTGATTCTGATGATGTGCTACGTGGACGCGAACTACAGCGTCAGCAAAAGACTAAAACCCAGGCGGATGACCATCAGGTTTTAAGTTCTAAGTCGCGTCGCCTCCCAGAGGTATCATGTGTTCCAAGACGTCAGGAATATCCGGAAGACAACTTGGAATATTTGGAGCCACCGCGTAGTCAGGGAACTAGAATCCTGTTGTATGATCAACGAGACTCTGGTGATTATACTCGTCCCCAACCACCAAAGCGTCCACGGGTTAACTCAGGTCGTCTTGATTACGACCTGGAATACCAGGATGCTCCGCGCCGCCGAGTAATTAGTCCGTCAGTAGAAGACCTTCGAATTTCAGAACCGGATTCTCGTAGTCAAAATCCTGTACTTAGGATACTTCTGAATTGTCATCTCCAATTCTCTGGTAAGCCAGGGGAGGATGTGGAAGAATTTCTCTTCAGAATTGACCAAACTCGAGAAATCACAGGTGCTTCCGACCGGGAAATCCTTGCGGCTCTTTCCTTTTGCCTTCGTGGTCCTGCTCTAATTTGGTTCATGAAACATCTTGAAGAGTTGCATGGTTGGGAAGCTGCCCGAGAAGCATTTCGTGATAGCTTCGCAGATCCTGACTATCAACGTGCTTTAAGAGAAGAAATTGATAAACGGTCTCAGGGTTCTATGAAATCTATTCGAAGTTACGTTTCATGCATGCAGGGTTTGTTCCAAAGGACCAATCCACCTTGGCCAGAAAGTGAGCGCGTTATATATACGATTAGGAACTTGTTACCTTCGTTCCAACGATTAAATTCTGCACGGACCTGTCCAACAATGAAAGCTGTGGAGGCTGAGGCAACACGACAGGAGAGGATCACCCAGATTGCTCAAACCCGTCGTCCGCCTCCTAGACCAGAACTTTCATTATGCCCAGGTTTCGCTTGCCCAACAACTCGCACTGTGACTTCTGGTCAGTCTCGTCCGTCACGCACCAATGAAGTACGGACTTCATTTGAAGAAGATAACTTCTATGAGAGTAACTGTAATCACCGACTCGAGGAGGATCTGGTACTTCATGCGCTTCACCGCGAGATTGACCGAGATCGTGATCGGGTAAAACTATCAAAAGTACCACCGAGGATGGAGTAAGGAACTCAGTGTTCACCGCCCATGTCTCCGGTACCTTTGCCTCGTAAAATCATTCGCGATTCGTCTCCAGTTCCAGGTTTCGACTCACAGTTTGAACGCCCTGGTATATCCGGCGGTACGGAAGTAGAATGTTGGAACTGTGAGTCTCGAGGTCATATTCATCGCGACTGCGAAGACCCACGTCGTCGCTTTTGTTATCGTTGTAGAAGACCTGGCGTAACATTAGCTTCTTGTCCGTTTTGTAGTTCGGGAAACGACAATTGAGTCTCACGGAGCCGGTGCCTGAGCCTCAACTGGTAGAGTTAACCCCGGCAAAGTTGACTAGTAAAGTATCCCGGAGTTCTGTGTCAGATCATAGAGTTCTAACTCCGGAAGAAATACTGTCAACCACTCTGTCTCCTCTGGCTGCGGAATTCGTTCCAAAACCAGAACCGAAGATGGAAGTTTCAAAGGACAAGAAGATTACGGCGTTTCACCTTGATTTAATTATTGGTCCACTTGTTATACGAGCTCTTGTAGATTCAGGAGCCAATCGTACGTTTGTTGGTCCAGCTGCTACTCAATTACTGGAGCAACTAGGACTTGAACAGCAAGCTATTCCTCCTAGACGTGTCGTCACCGCAAGTGGACAAGTCGAAACCATATTGTATTCAGTTCAGATAGTTTTAGTGGTAGCGGATAAAGCCACGAAGATGGAAGTTCTGGTACTGCCATCTTTGTCGGAAGATTTTTTCCTAGGAATGGATTTCCTTCAGACGTCTGGGTTGGTGATTGACTTTGGAAATAGGTCGTGGTTTTACCGAGACTGTCCTGAAGTTAAACACTCGTTTGTACCAACTCTCAACGCGTTCAAGGTTCTCTATTGCCACGGGCTGAAAACTCTTGAACCGGATCAAGATGTAAAATTAAACGAACTTTTGTCGAGCAAAATTCCTGAGGTACCACCACCTGGTTCCCCATTTCCTGTCACTCCGCTTACTATCTACGCCTGGTAGATCCGCCAAGGTTGGGACAGAGTTGATAAAATCATCATCTATCCAATTGCCAGTGCAACTTTCTCAAACACCTGAGCCAATCATACTGTCCTTGTCATTAGACAGAATCGGAAACATGCTTCCAGTTTTGGTTTGCCCAAAACAGGTTGGGTCAGCTACGCCTGAACCGGTTAAGGTCACATACGCAGAGGTAACACCATCTAGTAAGACTCTGAAGCATCTTGGTAGCCCTACAAGTAGTGCAGCCAGTGGAGATCAATCACCAGCCACTCTACTCAAGACCGCAACACCACCAACATCTCAGGACCATCCGTCAACTTCAGCGAAAGTCACCAATGAAAAGGTCTCTGAAGAAATCGAGACATTCTTGAAGGACCAGATGGCAGAATCATCAATGTTGACAATGAACAACGAGCCATTAAAGAGAGAAGGTGCAGTGTCTAGAACAGGTTCGCCATTGATGGATAATTTATCAGACGATGGAGATGTCGAGATGTTTTCACCAGTGCTTTCAATAGATATCTCACCACATGAACAGGACGCACTATTGAATTCGGTCTCTTTAAATAAAGTTGAGAAGTTTCCCAAAATTAGCTCAGCTAAACCAGAGGAAGTGGTGTCATTAGAAGTTGTAAAACCACTTAGTCCAGCTAAGGTTGATTTACCATTGGACAAAACCGACTCTGTGTTAACATCAAATTCACTTAGTCCAGCTAACGTTGATTTACCATTGGTCACAACCGACGCTGTATTAACATCAAATCCACCTGGAGCGGCTGAGTTAATTTCAACCAAAGCGGAAAAGAAGAAGAAAAAGAAGAAGAAGAACAACTGGCACTGTCGCTACTGTGGTTCTCGTAAGCATCCAGACCGTCACTGCCCTTCTGCCGGATGGGGAACACCAGCTGACACACCAGCACCAGCTATGCGTCACTCTGCAAGTGCCGAATTGGAACCACGAAAATCTAACCATCAAAAAATTGAAACTAATGCGGAAGCACCGGAGGTATTGGGAACAGCTCCATTGAGTGTTACGTCTGGAATCATATACGCTGGACGTGGACGTGGAAGAGGTAGACTCAGACTCAACACTACAAGTAGTACCTCCACCCTTTCAAGACCTGGCAGTGTCTCTACGGAGATAGATTCGATTATGGGCTCTTCATCATCACCAAGTACGCCTGGTCCATACTCAAGACCACCATCGGGAGATGTAGCTGTCTGGATGGGTGTTGAACCGGGTAATGGCACTCATTATTCATCAACACCACATCCAGAATATTCCGGAGATAACGCACATTTCTATCATGAACAATATTCCGCTCGATATGTGACTCCGGGTTATTCGATGGAGACTCATGTAGAAAGAGGGGTAACGCCTACAGGTCAACCAGAGTGGATCTACCGTCAGACTTGTTATGATCATAGCTGGGCGAGTTCCACTCCTGGAGGTGCAGGATCTGCACCTGAACACGCAGGAGCAGTTCCTCTATTTTCCAGACCTGGACCTCCCTTTCCAAGACCTGGCCCACCATTCCCACCATATGGACACCCAAGTTCGTCAACTGGATACTCAGGATCCGAACCATCTTATGGTAGTGGTGCCGACCCAGTTTGTCACCAAAGACATTACTAGTATTTTTTTTTATAATTATATTTATTTAAAAAAAAAAAAGACTGAAGCATTGGACAGGGTTGATCCTTGCCAATGCTATGGAAAAAAATATATTTATAAAAGACTTAAATACTTATAGTTGTTAACTAAATAAATAAAGACTTTTATACTTTTCTATAATTTGACTGTATCACATGTATATATCTTCGCACCCTGTCCTAGTTTTTAGTTCTGTTCCAGGGAAATGAAAAAAAAAACAACTGACCAGAGATGAGAGAGGATGTCGTCGTCGTTGGAGGAGTCTGACACCACGACATTTCTTGTATATGGCTGTCAAGATTATGAAATTGAGAGTTTGTGATTGCCTCACGATTGCTTTCAAGCACGTTAGTAAAAATACCAATATCACAAAAAAACAAATTGAAGATGAAGAATACATCAATGATTGCCTTGAGACGAATCTTGCTTTTTTGAGATCGATTCCCAATTCAGCTTGGTATTGGGCTCACCGCAAAAAAGACTTATTTGCTATGATTTGACAAATAGGAATGCCAACATTGTTTTTTACTGTCAGTGCCAATGAAATCGGATGGACTACTGAAGAAGCTGCTTGGTATTTATTAAGAGTTCCAATGTCGAAAAGTTCAGCTATTATTGTCTCAATTCCTACAGTATGACCGGCTGAACGACAAAGAATCAGAAAAACTAACGAAGAATTAGAAAGTATGGATATCGATGATGATTCACCTAATATTTGGAAAGAAAATTGGTTTGATAAGTATGAAAACGACATGAAGATTTGGAAGAAATAAATTTAGCACAGTTTGTCGCTAACTATACATTTCGGAAAGATGGTACTTATATTAAAAGAAAACAATCTAGAGTTATTCGTTATAGGAATTACGATATGGGAAATGACCAAATGAGTATAAAAGAGAAATGATTACTTTATATGTTCCCCTCAGGAATGAACATGAAGAAGGCCTCGCTGATTCAAAGTTTATTAGAATATATAATACTAATGAAGAATTAATATTAAATAACCGTCAAGAATTTAAATCTAATTTGGATATTCCAAAAATCATGGAAGTATGTCGAAATTTATGTAGAGATGATGATTTTTCAGATGATGAAGAAACACATGAAGAGGCAATATAATGCAGGAGCCTGATCCATATGAAATATTCTACAATGATCATAGAGCCTGATGGATCGTAATCTGTATTACGAATTTATACGGAAAATAAAAGAAAAAGAAAGGGGACATCTGATGGAAGTTATTGATCATCTTCTCTCCCCAAACACGTCACTTTTTCAAATATTTCTCACTGGCCTAGCTGGATGCGATAAAACATTCGTCATAAAATTACTTATGGAAATATACAATTGGTATAACGATAATGATGCACACTGTAATACGTACATCACTTGTGCTTTTACAGGCAAAGCTGCTATTGCTTTTGATGGAACTACAGTGCACACAGCTTTTCAAATATCTATTGCAACATTAATGTCAATAACGTTTGGCTGTTGCCAATATTGTTCGTTATTTACATATGTTAAAGTCATCATAATTGACGAAATAAGTATGATAAATGCTGAACTGTTATCGAGAATAAACACACGATTACAATAGATGACTGGTGATTTGAGAACACCATTTGGAGCACTAGATATTGTTTTCATTGGTGATTTACGGCAATTACTACTGGTGCGAGCAACTTCTATTTATTTGCCCATAAAAAAATCAATAGTAGGACCAGAATTATGGCGAGGACTGAAATTTTATGAGTTTACTCAAGTCATTAGACAAGCGAACGTTCAATTCGCTACTATTCTAACAAATATTGGTAATGGTGACCGACTTGAAATTGAAGAATAGCTCTATTACAATACAGATTTTATTCAAAAGCTCTGCAGATGCTCTATGTCGTAGTGCCATTTGTCTATTTTATACAAATCAGGCTATCCAAGAATATAATAATAAGAATATACACTTTCGAACAGTGCTGTTAATAGAGTTGAATCAAAAGCAGATGATAAATTTGTGGGTACTTCATCAGCGAATCAAAAAAATCTTTTACGGGCTAAACTTCATAAAATGTCATTTATTGATACAGGAGGGTTGCCATATAAAACAATGTTTGTGTAAAATTTACAATATATGATAACAACAAACCGATGTTTTGGCAAACGGTGCTGTTAATCATATAATTAGAAAAACGATATAGGGCTCATAATTTTATGCTTTCAATGTGTTAGCTAGGCTGTAAATTTAATCTCGATTGAATAAATAATTTTTCTTTATCAATTTTTTTTAATAAAATGAAGAGAAAATTTTATAACTTACCTTCGAATCAGTTAACTTTTAATCTTTTTGTGATATACATTTCGAATGCACAAAAGAGCACAGATTGTTTTTGTCCTTTGCAATATCCTGAAATACTGTTTAAGCTAACCTTTTTATTCACTTATTTTTGTAAAAGGTCGAAAAACGAAAGAAGATTCACTGCCCCCGCGCGTACTGGTAACACACACACTTTCTTTTCTTTGTTATACTAGTTTTGCTACCTAAAACATGAGATAGCACAACTTTGTTAATCATAGAAATAGAAAAACGATATATCATTTTATGCTTTTAACGTGTTAGCTAGGCTGTATATTCAATATTAATTGAATAAATAGTTTTTCTTTATCAATTTTTTTTAATAAAATGATAAGAAAACTTTATAACTTACCTTCGATGCATTGCACAAAAAAGCACAAAGTTATGAGCCTTATATCGTTTTTCTATCTCTATTATCAACAAAGTTGTGCTATCCTGTGATTAAGATAGCACAACTAGTATAACAAAAAAAAAAAAAAATTAATAAAAAAAAAAACTATCCATACAATCGAGATGAAATTCACAGCCAAGCTTACACATAAAATGTGTATATGTGATAAAGAAAAAAAAAAAAAAATTTTTTATTCTTTCTTTGAAAAAAAGGGGGGAAAGCGACACGACCTTTGGATCTACGCGCTTTTTCGAAAATTACTTTTTGTTTATAATAATTATTTAAGAAATTTAATTATTTCATTTTGAAAAGAAAAAAAAGAAGAATACTACACTAAAGAAACTCTTACACGCTGACGTGACCCTACCTGTCCAGCGCGTGGGAAAGCCGAGTAAAGCCTGGTGAGTTTTCAAACTTTCAGGTTCTAATTTTTTTTATATACTCGAGTAATCTGACCCGAGTTCCTAATAATTTCTGAAATCGCGTTTTGAGGTACACCCAACGCGTTAGGAACTTTCACACGCCGATGCGACCTTGCCTGTCCAGTTCATGGGAAACTCGAGATGCTTTCGGTGAGTTTTCAAACTTTGCGAGACACATGGATTACAATTTTAACGTACCATGTTCGCGTTGTAAAGTTTGCCATACTCCAGTCGATATTTCAGGAAATATAAAAGCGTTAAGAGCAATAGATAGTGAAAGAAGAACAGATCAGGAATACAGGAATCGCAAAGATGTTTTACATCATAATTTAAATCAGGAATGAGCTCTGAGCTTTCTAAAAGATTTAAGTATAGGCACTAACGTTGTTCTCGATAATATGCATTGCGGTTTATTAGTTGTTGCGTAACGCATTTTAATAAATATTGTTAGTGGGAAAGATAATTTCAAATCAAGAGGCACGGTAGTGCCTCGAGTCGAGTATAAAAAAGGAAATATATACTGTGTGTAAGTGTAACTACCGTGCCTTATCATGAACGACACACTAGTGACCCCTTCCGTCCTCAATTTTTGAGATGTAATAAAAATATGATTAAATCAATTAAAAGTACAAGGTTTTGTAATGATCCCATAAATTGATATCAGGTTTTTTTTTTTTTTTTAAAATCAGATTTTATAGTGGCATATTTTTTTTTAATCGAACAATCAAATTAACAGTCTTGCACTTTTGGCTGAAAACCCAGATTTCTTCCGCTGTGTTGGTAGTGCGGCATAAGATTATATAGTTTTTTTTTTTTTTTCCTCTGTTAGTCTGTTGCTTATCTCTGTTGGCTGCCTTGCAGAGTTGACATATGATTATTGTGCAATAATGTGTTATAAAAATAATAAACATCAAATGACACACTGGTAAAACGATTATAAATAAATATTAAACTTGGTAATGTATAAATTGTGTTTAATACAAAAAAACTTTGAAAAAAAATGTGATATCTAACAAAAAACAAGTATTTTATGTACAAAAAAAAGCGTCAAGTTATCGAAATTGTAATCAATTTGTAATGTAAATTGTTTTGCTATTGTTACAACCTGCAGTCGTCATCAAATATTATAAGTAAACTATAATTTCTAGTGTTAAACATAAATAATAAATATGGCCGCCGTTGCCGAAATAATAGGGTTCTTCTAACTCTACACTAAAGCCTCATTTGAAGGGCTACCTTCAAGTGAAAATATGTTTTGCGACAAATAGTTTTTAAGTTAATATCCTTCTGCTAGTTCTGGCAGCGAGAGAGTTTGGAACTACCTCTTGTTTTCTGACGTTTTAACTTTGTACATTGGTAATAGAATTATATATCCTTTTTCCTAAAACCATAAACGTGTTCAAGTTTAAGTTTTAATTATCCGCTAATATGTAAGTGCACAAAAATTAATTCTTTTGCACATAAATTGCACAAAATTTGCACAAAATTTCTGTTAAGGTCCCAAGTGTTATGCCATTGAAGCTGTGCTAACTTTATGGACCTAATACACCCATGTTCTTACATTATTCATTTTTATGAACACTAGAAACCAGGAGAGTCAACTTTATGGAGTGGGGGGTCAGGCAGATGGGATTAAAAACGTCATCCACATCTCTATAGAACGAGGTTTCGTAAACATTTAGCGCTGATGTCGACCCACAAACCGCTGCACACATGTAATCAAGCAATGTTATCACATACAAGTGATTTAAGTAATTGACTTTTTTTAAGTAAATCTCCTTCCTTAGCTATTTGTTTACTTGAAAATAATTTTCAGGCATTAATTTATTAAAAAAATAAAGAACAAGCATCTAAGAAAATTGATGTAGCCAGATAAATATTTTATCCAGCAGTAATTGCAATATGTATCTGTATGTTACATTCATCCGACTTAAAATTTATTTTTAAGAATACCTACTTCATAATTAAGAATAGTAAATACATATTGATAAGAAGTCCCTCCATCCACCCCCCACTATTTATTCAAATAATAATTAGCTTCTTAATTTATTTTTTTTTTTTTGTTACATTTACATCTATAGTAATCTTATTCATGTAAAAATATTTTTTATTTCATTTAACTATATACAGAAAAACATACTATTGAAAATTCTTCATTGTCTTTGTACAATAACTCTCGTCTGTCAGGTATTCAAATTTTGGAGTTAATGTATATACTGCAAAATAGCAGTATTGTTTCTGAGCTACATGCAACTGTCCTTGAACTTGGAATTATGATTTATATTCATTTTATTTAACTCGTTACTGTCCAAAATTCGTCAATAATTTTAATGGTTCGTCCACAGTTTGGCCAGTTGCTGATGCTAGACATTTAACTTTAATGATACTCCCTTCATCTTCGATGCACATGTGTGGTGTTGCACCAAGAAAACTACAACTTTCATCAATAAATAATCCGCATATAATTACTTTCTTGCCAATTAATTTTGAAAGTTTTTCAATAGCATCTTTTTCGGAATCTTTTCCTAATTTCATCTGTCTAGTACAATTGCTCATACCATAGCGAATTTTTTTAACAATATTTGAACATAACGTTGTTGGCAGTAGATGAAAAATTTCCCCAAAATTTGATGCTGTAATCAAGTCCTTTCGGTATTCTTTCCAAAGAGTTGATGAAGCTTGAGATCTTGTATCTTTTTCAATCTCTACTCTATCAGCTTGATTTTTTTTCAATTTGGCAAAATGCTGTTCTACAAGTAGCTCATATTGTTCTTGTGAAATGTTCCCTTTTTCACAATTTGGACCATAGATTTTATCGAGTTCCCTATGATTTTGCATAATTTTTCAAACAGTAATTTTTGTGTTTTTTATCAGGTGTAGTATTGCGATTCTTTGCTCTATCACATACCGAACAGTACTTATTTCGAACAGATCAAAAAAAGTATTTTTTTAGTGTGTGCACCAATAACAACTGCGAGTCCTGATAAAGCATCATACCGCCTACCTTTGTAGGATCTTTCAAACGATGAACCATCAATTTTCACAGCTATGCAAGGAAATCCTTCGGGAGTAGTATAACAATTTTTCAATGCATACTCAGTTTCTTCTGCTATGGCAGCTTCCATGCTAGCAGCAGATACTTTATGAATTAGCTCATCAAGTCGAACCGAACGAATCGTCTCATATGTTGTATAAGACATAGATTTTACATTAATACTTGCTAAGAACTCTTGCATCTTGTTGTAACCTAGTCCGGACGTCAAAGTTCCAAAAACAGCACTTTCATTGGAATTTTATCTGTTGCGTCTGGTGAATCGCACAACACATTCCCTGTATGCCCACAATTTATGCACTCTATGTCGACACTTTAAACCTTTATCATAGTATTTAAAGATTCTCATATCTTCAAATACACAATGATTATGACGATCGAACTGATTGTGTATGTTAGTAAAAAGATAATTGATATCAATTATTTTACGATCTTGAATAACTACATCAGACAGCTTCGTTTCATTACGATTATTATTATTATTATTATTGATATTATTATTAATATCAAGTTCATCAGAATATTTGTCTGTTTTTTCATTTTGAAGTAATTAATTTTTTCTTTCATTTTCACCAAGATTTTCCCTAGCTACATGGCTAATATTAATACTATTATTATTAGAATATTCATCTCTATTTTCATTTTTTAATAAACAGTTTTCTTTTTCATTTTTACAGAGATTTTTCTCATGTTTATAACTAATGTTATCATTACTATTATCAAATCTATCAAAATGTCCATCTGTATTTTTGTTCTGTAGAGAACATACTTGTGCTTCATTTTCTTGAGGCTTTATTTCATGTTTATAAATATTATTATTTTCGCTACTCGGTTCGTTATTTATGCATTCGTGAATTGAAGAATGACTACATCGATATTTAACCAGTTCATCTTTCGGATTCGCAGGTTTTATCAATGCTTGATTCAATTTTTTATGAAACTATTTTTTTGTACAAAAATTTGTACAGTCATGTTCTTGCTCAGATAAATTCTGAGTCAACAAGGAAGTATCCCTATCCACTGTTAATTTTTGTAAGTCTTGATGATTTTTGTAAGTACTTTCATATTTAAGAGTAAACTTCATCATCGCAATTATTATTATCTTTGATTACAAAACTAGATCTTGTTTTACAAACATTCTGCGAGTCTGCAGATGAATTATTATAAAAATTATAATGTCACTTACCTTACCTTCATTATGATCGCGCTCTTCATCAGAAATATTCACTTCACGTAAACGCGAAGCACGTACACCATTTTTGTGAATTGAAAACAACCTAAAAAATAATCGACAAACCATTCAAATATAAAAAAGAAAGCAAAAAAAAAACAACATTTGTCTTTACGATAATGATTTCAAAAAATATCAATAATATTAAAATCAAATCCTTGAAGTTTGTTTGTTATTCCATATATTTGTAAATGTCATAGCAACATGATGATATACCGGGTGTCCCATTTTAATCTACTAATGGATTTTTTTTGAAAAATATGGCTCAAATTGAAAAATAGTTTAAGTAAAAGTTGTAGGATTCGGAGGGGGACATACAAAAAAAAAAAATTTGTGAGTTATTCTAGACTCGCGGGTTAATTATGTGTAAACATCTTTGGCGCAAAAATAGTTTTGAAAATGTAAGATATCCCGATTTGTTCAAGGAAGCACTTTTTTAAATAATTGGTAAAAATTTAAAATTTAAAAATATTTGGACTCAATGAAATTTTTATGATGGTTAAGGCCTTGAGTCCAGAATTCACAAAATTTCAATTTTTTATATTTTCTTTTTTTTTTTTTCAAATGCCACCATGGTATGCTGCCACGGTCGATTAACCCGTAAACTTATTCCAACTCTCTCAAATTTTCCAAACTGCTTTTTTTTAAAATGTTCTATCCAAAAAATTTTATTTTTTTTTTGGAGCTATAGATAGAGTGCACGGTAAACCAACGTATATTTATATTATGTAAATACATTTGATTGCAATGAAAAAACAGAGTATTGTAAAGTATTGTTTTTTAATACTCTGCTTCCGGTTTCGAAATTTAGAAATTTTTTGATATATATAACAAGATAATAATATTAATTATTATTTATTAATAATAATAATAATTATTATTATTTATTAATAATACTAATTATTATTTTTAATAATATTGATTATTATTTATTGATAATATTAATTAATTAATAGCTATTATACAACAACCAAATACATTTATCAAAAACAAATGGATAAGAAGAAAGATGCAATTGTTCAAATAATTCGTTCAACAGTAATTGTACTAGTTATTGTCTTTTTTTAATTTGCAACGTTTTTTGTAGCTATTTGTTAATATAAAAAATGACTATGATAATTTAAATGCATTTATAATTATAACAAATAGCTAGGAAGATAGATGCAGTTGTGTAATAATTTTTTAAAAAGTGATTGTATCAATAATAGTTTATTGGTACAATCACTTAATTAGTTTTTTTTACATTTTCTCTGTACTGAATTTTTAAGAACAAATATAATATTATTATGATTATATAACTTTTGAACAATATTTAGGCAAGTACTTGTTTTTTTTTCTCAAATCCATTTTTTCCCTCAGTCATTTGTTCATTCAAAAATTATTAATTGTATATTGAAACTTCATTTAAAAAAAAAAAAAAAAATTATACTTGACCCCGCTTTATATAAGATTAAATAATATTGGCTTAAAATTTAACTGCGCGGGGTCAAGTATAATTTTTTTTTTTTTTTTTTTTTTCATTTAACAATTTAAACTTACATGAATTACAAATAGTATCAATATTATTATGTTGTTTTTTATTTTGATATTTTCTTAAACAATTATGACCAATCCGATTTTGTCTATTAATAATTTTATCATTATTATCACTATTACCACTCGATTTTTTTCTTCGTTTATTTCATGCTTTTACTTCTATATTATTATTATTATTATTATTATTATGTTAGACGTCCACCAACACGTGTTTATCAACAATAACAGCCTTAACTTGTCGAAACCATGGTAGAAATATACAAACTTATCCAACATCTTTAACATCAAAAGCAGCAATCACAAGTTGCTATTTATCAACCTCAGGTTATTTAACACTTATATCAGCAACAGCGACCAGTGCTTCAACAAGCAAGTTGGTAATTGTACACCATATTATTCTCCATCATATTCCATGCGATCAGTAACTTCAGCAGCAATACCAACACCATTGCCACCATATCCATTGAATAATTACTCAGTGCCAGCAGCAGTACCAGCACAAAATTATTATTATGTTTCACCATTACCACCATATCTGTCAAACAATTATTCACAACAACCACGACAACCACCATCAATGACAACATCAAAAAATGTACGTCATCGTAATACAAGACTACATAAGGCACCAGCTCGTAAAGACCATTCTTATCTAGCTCAATACAAACCAGTGCCATATAATCCATATTACTCGACACAACGTGAAACAGCTGTTTATAACAGTTCTGAACAATTTGATTTCATAAATAATCAATGGAATAAATCCATTCAAAATAAAGTTGACTGTAATGAAGCCAACTCCATCAGTCATGCCAAGAACTATTGGACAAGATCTTGGTATTGTAATAAATTTTATCCTCAAAATAATTTCTTTAAAATTATATTCTTCAAATTAAGCATCAGTTAAAAAACATTTTAATAAATATTTAAATAATATAACATTAATAAAACCATCACTTGAATAAACATTTGAATAATATAACATTAACTAAAACTATCATTTCAATAAAAATTTAAATAAATAAATAAATAAAATAAACATTTAAATAAAATAACATTAAATAAAATAATTATTCAAATAAACATTTAAGGCCCTATCACAATTCGGCGACCAACGTGACGTCACATGAAGTAAACATATATGTAAATTGTCACCTTGTCTGACAAGATAACGTTAAATAAAAACGTCATTGGCTCCTTGCAATATTGTCAATATATACTGTTAAAGTGCAATAATTTATTAATATTAAAAAATTTTAAATGTTACTGATGAATAAAAAAATTCGGCAACTGTTATTAAACAATTACATTAACAAATTAATTCACTCGATTTACAAAATTCAAAATATAGGTAAATCCACATTTGGTACGTTGTTTATGTAGAAGTGGTGATTTATATGTTGATTTACGTGATGGCAAAATGAATAAAATACAAAATAATAATTATAAAAAAATAAAAAATAAAAAAATGATAATAATCATTTGAATGATCTTTCAAGATGTGTTATCTTGATAAGTTTTTAATTGAGAATAAATTATGTGGTAATTTGCATGACATGAAACATATGCTGGTGTTTGTCTTACAGCTGTACTTGAAAAATTTAAAGAAAAAAAACCAAGTATTGTTGCAATATTTCTTGAAGCTGTTGATGAAATTTTTCGATCACAAACAATTGATGTTATTTCGAAGATGTATTAGCAGCATTAGAAAATATAAATCCATCAGTTAATGCAGAAACAGCTATATTTATATCACGATGTTTTGCTAAAACACAACCAACAATTTTGAATAAAAAATTATTAAAAGCATAAAGTACAGCATTATTGAAAACTTTAAATGAAGCAGAACCAACTAATCGTGATAATTCAGCAGAAGCATTAGGTACAGCAATGAAACTTGTTGTCGAAAAATCAATGATGCCATTTTTAACAGATTTAGATCAATTAAAAATGACTAAAATTCAAGAATGTCCTGAAAAAGCTGTTATATTAGTTAAAACAAATGTTACTAAAAAAGTTAAACGTCCAACAACAGCTCCAGCTAAAGTTGAACAACCAAAATCGATAGTTGTTGTTGATCAACAACATCTACAAATACTACAAAAAAACCACAATCACTAAAAATTCAAATAGAACGTGATTTATCAAGTGAATATGTTGATGAAATTGCTGCTGAAACATTTACAAGTGAAATTTTTAATTAGTTCAAGTGATGTAAATTAGAAAACAAGACTACAATCTGTTGAACAACTTATTGATGCTATCAAAACAATGGAATCATCAGATGTATCACCACAAGTTATTGTTAGAATAATTGGTAAAAAACCTGGTTTTAAAGATACAAATTTTCAAATATTAAAACTTCGTCTTGAAGTTGTGAAAATGTCAGCTAAAAATTAACTATCATCCAGTTATTGTATTATGGATGTTACTGAAAAATTAACAGATATAAAAAATAGTAGTTTAGCTGCTGATCCGTTATTATCAATTGCTTAAGCAACTGGTATTGATCATGTTATTAATGAAACAGTTAATTTTGCATTTTGCAAAAGTACTTGAAACTTTATTATGGCTATCAAATGCAATTGTTAAATTTGGATGTCCAACAAATGTTAAAGATATAATTAAAAATGTTGAAAAAGCAACAACAGCAACAAATTCAACTGTTCGTTCATCAGCAATAACGAAAAAAAAATGAATAAAATGATAGTTAAGTAATTATTACAATAAAATAATCGTCATTTAGTCATTATTATAATTGCATTTTTTCTGTTACTATAATAATAAAATTATTATTTTAATAATATCGTCCGAAATAAATTTTAAAATTTTGTCGATAAGCTGCCGAAAAATAATTTCAAAAAATAGTCAAATCTGTTTCTATGATATAATCCTATTGTTATAACAGTATATCTGTGCAAAACGTACAGAAAAAATCCTTAGAGTTTAAATCACTATTACCGATCGAAGTATAGGTCTCTGGTGACGTCACCAGAGACCTACAGATCGAGCGCGCAGCAACCCGAGACCAGGCAAAATCGTCTTGCATGTCGCCTTTGTTGTTAAATAATTATTATATCAAATATTAATTATTTATTAATTATAAGAAGAAATGAAGTGAATATTTTAATTATTAAATTAGATGCAAACGGATAATTGAAACTCAAACTTGATGTACGTGATGATTTTAGGAAAAGAATACATAATTATATTACCAATGTACAAAGTTAAAACGTTAGAAAATAGGAGAGAGATCCGAGCTTTTCCGCTGCCAGAACTAGAAGAAGGATCTAAACTTAAAAACTATTTGTCGCAAAACTGGTATCGCTTGAAGCTACCCTTAAAACGGAGCCTCAGTGTAAAGTTAGAAGAACCCTATTATTTCGGTAAAGGCGGCCATATTATTTATATTTAAAAGTAAAAATTATAGCTTATTTGTAGAATTTAATGATGACCGCAGGTTGTAACAAAACAAAATAATTATTGAACAAAAAAAATTTATAAACAAAAAAATATTTTGAAACAGAAAAAATTATTAATCCAAAATATAGACAAAAAAATCTTATGAACGAAAAAACATTGAATAATTATGAACAAAAGAATAATAAACAAATTTATGAACAAAACTTACATCAGTAGGATCTGAACAAAAGCAAACAAAAATTATTATAGACAAATTTAATAACAAACTAAACAAATTAAATAAAAAATTACTTAGGGGTTCCAACTATAACTCTCTATGGTGATGGAACAACCCCTACTATACTGTTTGCAGTTGCATCTTGTACTGATTGGGGTGTTCCAGGTCTCACAGCTATTTCCTTACAAGTGCTTTTAATAAAAAAAAATTAATAATTTAAAAAAAAAAGTTTCAAGCAAAATTTCAAACTAAGAAAAAAAGTAGAAACAAAAATTTATTTAGAAAAAAAAATTTTTAAACAAAAGAAAAAAAGTATAAACAAAATTTATGAACAAGAAAAAAAAGTAATATTATTGATGGATATAATCATTTTTCAAAAATTGTAATTGATTCTATTAAGTTATCTAAATTTAATATATGTTATCCTGAAATATTGTCAGCACAAAAATTAGAAGCTTCACTTGAATTTTTTGATAAACATAGTGATTGAATTTACCTATGAATATTAGAAATCCGGTTGTTGGTATTCAAATAATGCGGGAAATAAAAAAATTCCCGCATTATTTCAATACTAAAAATATAAAATTTAGTTTGTTGTGTGTATCGTATTCGACTTACACACCAGCTATCCTGGAATCGGGGAAGTTCGCCAGTTTATTTATATGTGTGCGTTTTTACATCAAGTAGATATGTATCTGTATTTCAAACATGCTTAAACACGTTCTAACTTGATCGAACAGCTGACAGACAATGGTTGTATTTTTTCATTGTGAATAAAAATAATGATATAAATAATAATATTATAATACAAACTATATTATTAATTAAAAAAAAATATATATATATATATATATTAGGGTGTTTCGAGAAAAATTATTATTTTTTTTTTCCAATGGGTAGCACTCATTTGGTAGATATTCACGTCAAAACCACACGATAAAAATTTCAGAAAGATTAAAAAATATTTAAATGTCGCTCATTGCATATTTTTATTTCCCATTTAAATAACATTTTTTTCCAATCAATCACGTATAACTACTTTAATGATGCTCCGAGCTTAATGATATTACGCTCAATCGAAAGCTTATAAAAAAATCTTTTAGAATGACTATTCTTTGTATTTTTTTTCTTACAAATACACAAGTTTGAAATCATATATTTAGCAAAATATCGTCGTGTATTTGTTGGAAAAAAAAACCGTATTGTCATTCTAATAGTTTTTCTATAAGCTTTCGATTGAGCGTAATATCATTGACCTCAGAGCATTATTAAAGAAGTTATACGTGATTGATTGGAAAAAAAATGATATTTAAATGGGAAATAAAAATATGCGATGAGCGACCTTTAAATATTTTTTAATCTTTTTGGAATTGTTAAATAATATATATAGACCGTTAATATTTGTTCAAAAAAATATAATTATATAAATAACGTCATTTCAGAAAGTGACACAGACTCTGATGATGATATACCTAGTGAAATGAGACAGAGAGCATCAAAAATTGTTCAAATTTTACTACCTGTTGAATCAAAAGAAAAATATTTGACAGTTTATCGTGAGTTTCAAGGGTGGATGAAAAAAAAATAATATTAAATCATGTGATGAATCAATAAGCTGATGATAAAATTTATTTGAAGAATAAAGTAAGTATTTTCATAAATGTTTAATTCACAAAAAAAAAAAAAAGAAAAAATGTGTGTGTGTGTGTTACCAGTACGCGTGAGGGAAGTGAAACTTCTTTCGTTATTCGACCTTTCACAAAATAAAGTGAGAAAAAATATAGGTAAGGTTTAACAGGATTTCAGGATGTAGCGAAGGACAAAAACAATCTAATTGATAATATGATTTATTTTTTTAATATTCTATTAAAAGAAAAATGTGTATAAAAATTGGATTTATTGATTGATATAAAAAATAGGTTATTGTTAAATTATACTTCTGTAATTGATAATGATTGGTCATCATTTTTCTCTATCGGTATAGTCGATATAATTGGCTTATGGTAACTGTAATACGATACGTAATTTTTAGATTGAACGTTATCAAAGTGCCGTGTGAAAACGTTATCCATCTCCGAACTAAATTTTTCTCGTAGCATTGTTATGAATAGTTCTGATTCAGGTGATGCAAAATTTACATTAAAATCACCACTCAAGACCATTGCATATTTATTTTCTTCACTACCATAAATTTTCGCTCCCTCATAAGTATATATTACTTATCCTTTGAGAATAAAAGTTTTTATATCATTAATTTTGTGATTGGGAGCAATGTAAACTGCAGCCATTATGATAATTTTTTTATTTGATGTTGAACACTCAGCGACGCAGAAATTCGACTACATAAGTATTATTGAATTGTTCAGTACAATGTCTGGGAGATCCTTAAAGTGAGCTCGCAAACTCTGGCAATTGAGCGAATATATTGGTATACCTACATTTTGTTCCATATAATTTATAAGTCGTCTGTCAATGGTTCCCAGACGATTATGATCAAGCCTTGCAAATTCATCTCGTAAACGCTTTATTGAGTCACTCGCTTTTTGGCAGTGATAAAATTTCATTTCATCAGTGCGTGACACAAAATGTAAGCCTTGGATATCAGTCACTCTCGACAAAGCTACGTACAATAATGACTGTGGGTGTTTTTTATCATACTTAAAAACGATTTCCGTACATGTACTGCCTTATGATTTGTGAAGAGACATGGCTGATGAGCAAACTAGTGGTAAATGGGTCCGTTTTACACAAATAGTTTTACTTGGATTGAGATGAATGACGTTCTGCCTATTGGAACAGCTGATGAACTAATATTATTCTCTGCATCATATCCTACTGCTTTTCTTCTTTATTTTTTTACCATTATCCATGAGAAATTGTAACCAAACTCTTAAAACTTCACATAACATTATGATCAACGTGAATTAATTTACCAACAGTACCATTTGCCAAACCATCAAATACATCTATATTTGTTGTTATCATATAATGTTTATTTTTAACAAATATTGTTCCATATGGAAACCCTCCTGTATCAATAAATGACATTTTATGAAGTTTAGCCCGTAAAAGATTCTCTTGATTCGCTGATAAAGTACCAACAAATACATCTTTTGCTTTTGATTTAACCCCGTTGACGACCTTGTTCAAAAGACGATTGATATATTCTTGGACAGCCTGATTTGTATGAAATAGACGAATAACACTGGGACATAAAGCATCTGCATGAGCTTTTGAATAAAATCTGGACTCTATTAGAGCTATTTCTTCACTTTCAAGTCAGTCACCATTACCAATTCTTTTAAAAATCACCAGTAATCTGCTGTAATCGTGTGTTTATTTTCGATAACAGTTCAGTACTTATCATACTTATTTCGTCAATTATGATGACTTTAACATATTTCAATGACGAACGATATTGGCTAACAGTTTCAAACGTTAGTGACATTAATGTTGCAATAGATATTTCAAAAGCTGTGTACACTGTAGTTCCATCAATTGCAACAGCAGCTATGCCAGTAGAAGCACAAGTGATGTACGCATTACAGTGTGCATCATTAGCGGTATACTGATTGTATATTTCCATAAGTAATTTTATGACGAATGTTTTACCGCATCCAGCTGGGCCGGTGACGAATATTTGGAAAGGTGACGAGTTTGGGGAGAGAAGATGATGAATAACTTCCATCAGAAGTCCCCTTTGTTTTTCATTTGATTTCCAAATCAATTCATAATACAGATTACGATCCATCTGGTTCTCTCGTTTCTTAGCAATAGAACCAAGTTCATCAAGAATCGCCAGGCAAATGTCACTATTCACGTCAGCTCCATGATCATTATAGAATATTTAAAATGGATCAGTCTCCTACATTATATTGCCTACTTCATGTGTTTCTTCATCATCTGAAAAATTATCATCTCTACATAAATTTCGGCATACTTCCATGATTTTTGGAATATCCAAATCAGCTCCAAATTCTCGACGGTTATTTAATAATGATTCTTCATTAGTATTATATATTTCAATATACTTTGAATCAGCGAGGACTTCTTCATTTTCATTCTTGAAAAACACATATAAAGTAACCATTTCCCATATCGTAATTACTGTAACGAATAATTCTCGATTGTTTTCTCTTAATATAAGTACGATCTTTACGAGATGTATTGTTAGTGACAAACTGTGCTAAATTTATTTCTTCCAAATCTTCATGTCGTTTTTTATACTCGTCAAACCAATTTTCTTTCTAAATATCAGTTGAATCATTATCAATATCCATATTTTCTAATTCTTTGTTGGTTTTTCTGATTCTTTGTCGTTCAGCTGGCCATACTGTTGGAATTGATACAATAATAGCTGAACTTTTCGACATTGGAACTCTTAATAAATACCAAGCAGCTTTTTGGCTTGACATTTCAACATTGTTCAGCATATTGATGCTGAGGTTTCTTGTAATATCGACCATATCGAATCCTGGATTTGCATCCATGGTCATAATAAATTCTCTTTAAAGTCTACGAATTCCTCGGTTGCTTAGGATTGGATAAAAGGATTGGATAGGTTATGCCATTTTTCTGAAGGTACTCAAAAACACTCGAGGTCTTCTAATTCCTGCTCGTAATATTTAGTGGTACTCATGATCTGATGTAATATTGTTTTTCGAATACAATTCATCAATATCATAATAATCAGTAATTTCATGATTTCTTTTGATATTATTCTAATGTCTATAATAACGAGAAAATCCTTTCTCTTCTTTCTGTATAGGACATAGTACAACTGTCGATCAGCTAGGCATGAATGCAGCTTCAAACCAACATTTTCTTCTATTGCCAACAACATGTAAATGTATGATGATGTTTCTGTAGATTAATGTGACCCGATGCATGACTAGCTAATACAGAAATAACTCGATCAATTAATTTTATAAGTATTGGCGACTGTTCTCCAATAACGAAATCTGGAACGTTCGCTAACCAAAGTAAAGTGTGTGTGTGAGGACTTCCCCTGTGTTGAAATTCGATTCGTTTGAAATAATGAATGACATAATTTTCACCAAATGGGCTATATTTTGTTGATAATAAAATATTCATTAAAAGATCGACTAGCTTGTTAAAATGGAGAGCACACGAAACCGAATCTTCGTTGATAAGTGTTGCCTTTTTATTATAATGTAACTGCTCAATAAATTCTTCAGTGATCGACGCATTATTATTTTTTAATTTGTATATTGTTTGAAGCAAAGTAGTCATTGGCACTGGCAGTAAGACATAATGTTGGCTTTCCGAATTGTCTGATCATCGCAAATAAGTCTTTTTTGCGGTGAGCCCAATACCAAGCTGAATTGGGAATCGATTTCAAAAAAGCAAGATTCGTCTCAAGACAATTATTGATGTATTCTTCATCTTCAATTTGTTTTTTTTGTGATATTGGTATTTTTACCAACGTGCTTGAAAGCAATCGTGAGGCAATCACGAACTCTCAATCTCATAATCTTAACAGTCATATACAACAGATGTCGTGGTGTCACAACTCCTGGATCAGAACGTCGCAACTCACTTGAAGCCATAATAAAAGGCTTGACTTGAACTCCTCCTTCAAAATTTCTAAATTCACCAACATATATTTCTGGAAACGATAGCTCTTCAGCATGATCATCAAATAACAAACTCTGAGGAAGTTCTGTCTGGCCTGGTGCTAAGCGGAGATAATATTCTTCGTTCCATATAAACGTCTCTTGTTGTGCAATGAGATTTTCTTCAATTGGAATGTGTTCACTTAAATCATCTAGATTTAATTGACTATTATTTTGTTGGTCACTATCGTTGAAAAAAGACTTATCAATTGATATACCATAATGTAAACATAGTGGAGACGCAGTTAAATACGTCAACCACACCTTAATAGTTTTTTTATTGACTAAGCCATGTAAATAACTGAATTTGTGCGTTAATCGACGTTTAATATGTACATTTATAGCGTGATTATCATCAAGATTTCTTGGTAAACGATTGACCATTGTATTAACAGTAACGGGTATATTGATGACTTGACCATAAATTCCATATTGACTATTACAATGTCTCATTCTCCTAATTGCCATGAACGGAATACGAACAGAAATAAGTTTTTCTGAAACTAAATCAAGTGGTGGCAAATGATCGGGCATTTTTGGATATTTAAAACCATTGTATGTGGCCATAGTTGGTATTTTATTTCTTGAAAATGATGATCGACATGTGCCACACAATAATGTATTATTTTTCGAAATATTCGGTATGATAGTATTTAACATTGACTGCCATTTTGAAGATAGAGATTTCAGATCATTCTGAAATCACAATCAATCGCAAACCGAACAAGCATGTCCAAAAGAGCTGTTGAAGAATTTTATTTTGAATTATCTGTGTTCTGCTCTGAAGGTACCATAACTAGGATATGGCCGAGATTCCATATTATCGTCCCTAATATTATCATCATTGTTGAACAAGAAGTTTACAGGATTTTCATCGTCTACAGAGCTGTTTTCAGAAGAGTTTTCACCATCTGAATCAGAATTGTTTATACTAATATTTTCGACACTTGCAGCTAAAATATCATTGGCGTCAAAA
The DNA here is from genome assembly GCA_011426435.1 of Lysiphlebus fabarum. NCBI lineage: Eukaryota > Metazoa > Arthropoda > Insecta > Hymenoptera > Braconidae > Lysiphlebus > Lysiphlebus fabarum. Next base: position 53,290 of record WSYQ01000563.1, read on the forward strand.
TTATTAGAATCACTTACAAGTTTTGACTTTTATCTCGCACGATGATTTCGTACACGTTCAGGAATTGTCATAGGTGCAGGTGATAGTTCTAAAATTGCATCAGGATTATTCTAAAGCTTTTCTTCTTTTCTTTAGCACGACGTTCTCGTGCATGAATAGCTCCTGGTGACAATAGTATGTGCCATCGGGATAATTTAGAAAAGCTGTTTTTTGTTTTTGTCTTTCATGATAATTTCGAGCACATTCAGCATTTGTCAAAGGTGCAGGTGGTAATGCTCCTATTCCGTCAGGATTATTTTTGAGTGCTGCTTTCTGATTTTGTCTAGCACAGTACCTACGTTGACATTCAGCGTATGTGATAAAGGTCCTAATGCTGGCCGTCTACTTGCTTCCATGTCTATACTTGCATGCCACACAGTGTCTTTTGGTTGCATGCCGAAAAGCTGACTATCTCTCTCTATCTCACTTACACGATATATGCTATGTATATAGAAAAAAAAAAATAAAAAAAAAATTATAAAATAAATTAAAAAAGAAAATGTCTGTATGTATGTTACCAGTACGCGTGGGAGAGGTAAAACTTCTTTCGTTATTCAACCTTTTACAGAAATAAGATTTTACAGATTAAATACAAATAAAATAAGATTAGATTTTCAATATTAATGATAACATCAATATTATTATTAATTATATCATTTGTAATAACATTAATTATATAAATAAAATAACATTAATAATAAAAATATAATAATACTAATAAATATATTTCACTTGTCACAGAATAATACCCTAACAGAACCATAGAACCGTGAATAAACCGAAAAGAAACGTTCACTTTCGGTTGAAAGTTGCCCAAACCAAACCAAAATTGAACCAACAATAAACTTTGAGAGAAAATTGCTTTTCTTCAAACGGTTTGAATTCGGTTTCTTCAACCGAGTTTAAACTGACTGAAAAATCCAACCGAATCTAAACGCTTTTCAGAACGGTTATTTTGGGTTGGGTAATGAAAATAATAATATTAATAATAGTAGTAATCGTATAAATAATATAAATAGAAGTATTAAGAATAATATTAGTAAATATATCAATAGAAATATAAAAATATAAATATAATATGGATTTTGATATTACTAATAACATTAATATGAATATTCATAATATGAATAATAATAGTAATAATAATAAAAATATGAATGATATAATTAATAATATTGATAATATTAAAAATAGAAACAGAAATATTTATAATATTAGTAATTAAAATATAAATTCTAATATTAATAATAATATCGAAAATATAAAAATAACTATTAATAATAATAATAGTTATTATACTAATAAAAATATGAATATAATTGAAAAATATCAATATTATATGATTTTCAATATTAACAATAACATCAATATCAATATTAATAATATAAATAATATAAATAGATATATTAATAATAATATAAATAAATATATCAATAGTAATATAAAATTGATTGTAAAATATAAATATTATATGAATTTTAATATTTATAATAACATCAATAATAATATTCATAATATGAATAGAATTATTAATAATAATGATACTAGTAATAATAAAAATAGAAGTATAAATATGATTGAAAAATATAAATAGTATTTGAGTTTTAATATTGAGAATAATATAATATTAATATTAATAAAAATATCAATATTTATATCAATAATGATATTAATAATATAAATAGAATAACAATATAAAATAATAAAATAGTGCCTTCATCCCAGGTAGAAATCGTATGTCAATTTGAAGTCATTTTTTGACTTTAGACAAAGTTTGACGTCAATTTGAGGTCAAAATTTAATGGTTTTTAATGAAAAATTAACTTTCTGTTAGATTGCGTGACTATCGACGCAATAAAGGACAGTGGTTCTCAATTTCGTTAAATAGTTAATGTTAGTGTATTCATATTGTTTATAAATATAATAATATTATTATTTATTAAGAAGTTCAGGTTAAGGCTGAATGTCAATACCAAAGTAGGACGACTCTTTGGGTTCAACGAGGCACTCTTACAATCATGGTTTAGAAAAAAAAGAGCACCCTCTTTTGTCATAAATTTTTATACTTTACTGTCGCGTTTTTAGTTGTATGAGTGTGGGCAGCCTATATTTACGAACACTAATACCACTTTAGCAAGAAAATTCCTGATCGTGAAACGCCGCATGTAAACTACTTGGACTTATAAATGGGTGTGTGTGATCATGATACAAGAAATAAACCAAAACAGACAGATAAAAGAGAACATCGTTGCGAAGTTTACATTTTCTATGTATTGTTCGACAGTTGATGAGCGTCAATTTATGTATGAATTAATTATTAACTTTTACAATTCGTAATAGAAATTGATAATTTTTTTTTTATTATTTTCGTTATTTAAAAAAGTATAAGCTGTAGTAAAATGAAGGTTTTCTGTATGAGCTTTTTCTCAATAGAAGGGAAAACGTGCCGATGCTCCCTATGCTTGTGTGTTATAAAGCTAAATTCTTGTCAGCTTTGACCCTAATTATCTCGGTTAAAACGTGATAGAAAATTACAAAAAAAATTTCATAAAATAGATCTTCATTTCACTTAAAAAATGAGCCTACTTTGATCGAAATCTGTGAAAGGAAATTTTTTTTAAATATTTTGTCATTTAGCCTTAAAGTCAAATATTTTTACGATTTTATTAAATTGATTTCTTCTCGCGAAATTTAAATAAAAATTAAATAAAAATGTATAAGACTAGAATCGATGACAATGATGATTCTGATGGTGACAATGTTGATAGACATGGTGACAATGATGATTCTGGTGATGACAATGTTGATAGACATGGTGACAGTGATGATTCAAGTTATGATAATGTTGATAGACACGGTGACAATGATGATTCAGGTGATGACAATGTTGATAGACATGGTGACAGTGATGATTCTGGTGATGACAATGTTGATAGACATGGTGACGATGATGATGGACATTGTGACAATGATGATTCAGGTGATACGGAGAATAAACGCTTTAAAAGTGTGGGCAATTGATTGTAAAGTTCCTCAAGCAACGCTTGATAAATTATTTCACATTTTACGCCATGAATGGCCTGATAATCAAAAGTTTCCTCTGTCATCAAAGACGTTACTAGAAACTACGAAAGCCAAATATAATATACGTGAAATGACAGATGGTAATGGATCAATTAGTGAGTTTAGGTACATTGGAATTGAACAAGGATTGAGAAGATGCATCAATCCTGTTGCTCATGACAATGGTATTATTGAATTGCAATTTCACAGTGACGGCTTATCATTATCAAAATCCCGCCAATCAGAAATCTGGCCAATCCTTTGTCGTGTATATTCTGATAGAGCTGAATATCAACCTTTCGTTGTTTGTATGTACCATGGTCAAACAAAACCTATAGATGGCCATGAATATTCACATCTTCAGTCGGGAACGAAAACCCTTTTAGCTGGGTATATAAGAACTGCGCGGGGAAAATCCCTGTCAACAGTGCAATGCATACCCTCCGTAAGGGTAATGGCGAAACAAAAACAATGTTGGAAACCGCCCAACATCTTTTAGATACACACGTCCCAGATGACGATGTGGAAGTAGAGTCACCGGAACAACGCGCCCTTAAGGAGAGAGTTAAAATTGCACCAGAGACAGAGGACGCTCCTAAATTTGATATGCTAGATGTCGCAATAGCGATTTCATCTCTTAAAAATAATAAATCACCCGGGCCCGACTTTATCGAAGTTGAGGTGTTTAAAAAGGCGACCCCAATTCTAGGCGAAATTGTACGATTCTACAATGGCTGCGTTGAATTCGGTCTCTTCCCGGACGCGCTTAAGGAAGGTTCCCTCAGAACCTTTCTTAAAGGAAACGGAAAAGACCCTCATGATGCTAAATCATACAGGCCTATCTGTTTGCTATCTGTGATAGGAAAAGTATTCGAAAGGTTATTAATTACCCAGCTCCAAACGAATGCACTCTCCCCAGACAAACTTTCTAAACGGCAATATGGATTTATGATCGGGAGATCCACCGACGACGCAATCGTCGAATTACGCCGAATGGTAGATAACAGTATCGATAAATATACTGCCGTAGTATTATACGATATCTCAGGGGCTTTCGATAACGTATGGTGGCCCTTAATTTTCGACGGGTTACATAGGAACGGATGTCCTAAAAATATATACAAGGTAATCCTTAATTACTTTGTAAATCGTAGGGTCAAAATAGAATGGGGAACACAAATAATCAGTAAGACCGCCACAAAGGGATGCCCCCAGGGATCAGTAGCAGGGCCATCATTCTGGAACCTTCAGTTCGACGGCCTCCTCAAGGCACTGGAGAAAACAATTGGAGATAAGTTTATTGCATACGCTGATGATCTTCTGGTACTTGTTTCTGCCTCATCACAGAAAGGACTAGCAGAAGAAGCACAGCGTGTAACAGATCAAATAGTAGAATGGTGTCATAGCGCTAAGTTAAGTTTATCCAGCCATAAGACGGAAGCGATGTTGGCGAAAGTTAACATGAATGCGCCTGATGGAAGACGGAACGTTCAAACTCCACGTCCCCGAATCCGTCAGAGGCAGATTGTTAATGTAACACAAGGCAAAAAACGCAAAGGAAAACCTTCTTTTGACCGCGAATTTGTTATAAAAATTGGAGAACAAAGAATAAAGTTCACCAATACAGTACGCTATTTAGGCGTACATTTTAACACAGGAATGCGTGTAACCAGCCATTGTCATTATATTTGTGACAAGGTCGGGGCACTCGCCGGGAAACTTAGAAGAGTCTCAGGTACCGACTGGGGACTTAACTTCCAAACCTTGAGTCGCTTATATCGCGCCGTCTTCTACCCTATAATGACATACGCGGCGGCCGGTTGGGCGGATCTTATCAGTGGATCAGATGAGACCATTCTCAACAGAGCGCAGCGTAAAGTCCTTATATCATTAACATCCGCTTACAGGACAGCCCCCCTCACAGGACTACAAGCAATTGCAGGAGCAATGCCAATCAGGATTGCCTTGGACGAGAGAAGAGCAACATACATGCTGAAGAAAAACGAAGCAGTGAACTTCAATGGAAAGATCTACAGACCCGACCCAGACCTTCCTCTTTCTATTTTCAGATCACTAAACAAAGCAGCAATCAAAGCCTGGGATGGAGAATATAAAGCAGCACCACACGGAACAACAACTCGTCTCTTTTTCAAATCCATTGTAGACCGCTTAGGTTGTACATCGTTTACGACTAATTCTTTCATAACACAGGTTCTCACCGGCCACGGGAACTTTAATGCTTACCTAAGCAGATTTGAACTTAGGTCCGTGGAGCCTTGTGAATGTGACGGAGTGAGCCGCGACGATGTAGAACACTTCCTCCTCAGATGCCCTAAGTACGATGCTCAACGTGTTGCACTACTTGATAAACGCGCAGACTTAGGATGGCCAGAAACAGCTAGGTCGCTTGTTTCAACCGAGTCATTTGAAGTCTTCGCAAACTTTTGTTCTGAGTGTCTTTGGCTGAGAGAAGAAGAACAAAAGGAACTTGTTTAATTTCGCCTCGATAACCAATCACCTGAGATTTGTCGGAAATCTCAGGCTAAAATGAAAACAGGCTCGTAAGCTTCACGAGAAATCTGACTCATTCAATTGGTTCCCTATGGTCGTAAAATCCCTGACAATCGAAGATGTCAGGCACACACCTTACCATCCCTTCCTTATTTTGTAAATACAAAATACTACCTGAACTATGAAAGCTTAGTCAGAGTAAGAAAACTCTTAACGGAGAAAATTTGAATATATAATCAACGGGGAAGCGAACGACTGTAGCCTCCCCACAAACCGGTGATTGACAAGCCATCACAACGAGCACACCTTCCCGAGGTTCCCCGTGTTAACTTGGATTCTCCCGTTGCGCCGTGTTAGTGTACGCAAAGCAGTGGGATAAAACAAGGAACTAAGTTGCTCAGCTACCGGCAGGTAGCCGGCTCTGGATTTTTCCAAGATCCCCCCGGAAGTATGCGGGACGCAAAAAGAAAAGATAGGTTTTAAACTTCCTCTTCGGAGGCATGTGACGGTCTAAGGCCATATACGTGTGTGACCACCATAAGGGTGCAAACTAGTTTATTCTGGCCATGAATATTTGAGAGAATTTATTGATGAAATCAATCACTTAAATGAAAATGGCATCATAATATTAGATCAACAATTTCAAATCAAAATTCAATGTTTTAGTGTTGACACCCCAGCTAGAGCTTTTTTGAAATGCACAAGAGGTCATGCTGGGAAATCAGCATGTGAACGTTGTACAGCTTTGGGCATCACAACAGAATCATCAGAAAAAAATATAAAAAAAAAGAAGACAGAAAAAAAAACGGTGTTTTTCCCCAATGTTAGCTCAACACCTCGAACAGATGAATCATTTAGATGTTACCGAGATGTTGATCATCATAATGGACCTACACCATTGATAAGAATCTATCCAAAAATAGACATGGTACAGACATTTGTTTTAGACTTCATGCATTTAGGGTTTTTAGGGGTAATGCTAAAGTTGCTTGACATTTGGTTTTTATCTTCATCTCAATTCAGAGTCAGTCACCAAAATAAAGTAGAAATGAAACGAAGATTAGAACAAATTAAAAATCGAATTCCTCATGAATTCCAAAGGAAAATACGTGATATTTTTGAATTTAGCAAATACAAAGCTGTGGAATTGCAATTTTTCGCTTTTTATGCTGGACCTGTCGTGTTAAAGCATTGGTTACCATCTGATCAGTATGAACATTTTTTATTATTCCACTATGCTTCAAGATTATTGTGGAGTCAAATGACAGCTTTAACACACGTTGAAGTTGCTAGGAATTTGTACCATTTATTCTTTTACAAATAAAAAAAAATATATGGTCAATCCACAGCAACACTAAATATGCATAATCTTAATCATGTTGCCGACGATGTTATTTTTACTGGCCGTATTTTAAGTGAAATCAATGCTTTTTCATTTGAAAATTATCTTGGAATTATTAAAAGACTTTTAAGATCCCCAAATCATATATTGGCTCAATTTTGTCGGAGAGAGTATGAAAAGTCATGCTTAAATAATCAAGGATTGTTAATTCCAAAATTAAAAATTGAAAAAGGTACAAGAGGCAACATCAAGAGTATACATTATAGAAGTAAATACATATCAATAAAAAAACCAAATAATATTATTTTACTGAAGAATAAAAAAATTATTGAAGTTAAACGTATTTACTGGCGAGATAATGAACTTTTAATGAATGGAGTTGGCCAATAAAAAATTCGATTTATGAATATGATGTAGTTAAATCGGAAGATCAATTATCTTGGGAACTAAAAAAACATGCATCAACTGAAATAAAAACTTTTAATTTGAATCAAGTGGAAAATAAAATGGTACGATTTGAATTAAGCTTTTCTGATGCAACAGAGACCAGAATATTTGTGATTCCATTACTTCATGAGTAAAAATAACTCACCAACATAGTATACGTATGAATTATTAAAGAATTCAATTCAGCTAATTCAGTTAACTCAGCAAATCTTGAGAAAAAAATAATTTATAATAATAAAGTTTAAGTAGTTATTATAACATGTGAAATATAATTATCAACCATGACATCATAATTATAACGTTGTGCATATATATATATATATATATATATATATATATATATATAACAGCAACATCTTCATTATCAACCACTACAACAACATAAAAACTACCATAGGTCATACCAACTTTAATTTAACACTCTTCATGAGTTTTTTCATGAACTAATAACTTCTACACTATAATACGTGATATTTTAATTATTTACTAATAAAAATAAATTATCATGGATTGATACCTGCTCTTTAGGATATATTGTTTTACAGAAATATAATAATATCAAACTAAAAAAAGACAAGTGTGGTGTTATATCGTGGCATTGATAATTTTGAACACAATTTGACATATTATTTAATTTGAGATTATCCAATTGACTTGTAAGTGTATTGAATAATAAATATACACGTTTTTATTTATCATTGTTTTTCCTTGCTAGTATTGTTTTTTTCTTTTTTTTTTTTTAATTTTTCATGAGGATGTAAATTATTTTATTTAAGAACGAAGAAGAAATTGAATATTTTTCCTCCTTTAGATGGAGAGTCACAGTCAAAGATTACAAATTGACAGTGATAAACGAAATGAATAAATGAAATATATGAAACTGACATGAGTAATGTTATTTAACTAAAAAAAAAAAAAAAACAATTAGAAAATTGATAAATGCAGTTTTCAGTTCAATCACATCATTGTCATATCTCATTGAGTCTATCACCCACTTGGTTATTAATTTTATGTTTTTTTTTTTTTACTTATATTTTTTTTGTGTTGACAGCCAATTATTACACGCTTTTTACTGCAATTGTTCTTGTTTTCGTTAATGATGTGATGATAATAGTACCAATAGTAATTCAAGTATTGTACTATGTAAATGACTACCATGTGGTAAAAGACTAACTAGTCTACCTGTTGCTCTATGTAATGCACCACAACCACCATGATGTTGTTGATGTTCAGCACCACTATCTTCATTTTCAGTTCGACTTATGTTGATAATGTTGGTGTTGATGCATGATGTACTGGTGCAACAAGTATACCATTTGGTTTTGACCATAAATCAATTTGTTGTGTTGTCATTGTTGTTGATAATGATGTTGTTATTGTTGATGTTGGTGCTGATGGTGCAGCAGTATAACGTACTGGTATTCAAATACCACCAATATATTTGTCATTTAATTTTTTACCATCATGTCTATTATTATTGTTATTGTTATTATGATTGTTATGATTGTTATTGTTATGATGACTACGTTTTTTATCAGCTGGATCAGGCATTGCAAATTTTAATTTATCCCAAAATCTTTTATCATCTTATACAATAACTTGACACATGCTTCTTGTGCATGTGCTGGTGGTAAATCACGATAATGTAAACATAAACTTAAACCAGATTGTTCTAATTCAGCAGATAAACAACCAGATACAAATTCTTGATCACGTTCATTATATATAATATAACCATCATATAGACGATCACGTTCATCATCTGGTATTGATGATGATGTTATTTTACCAATTCTGAAACCATATTTTGAATGTACCCATAAACGTACATCTTTACGAAATGCAAAACCAAGTGTAATTATTCAACACAATATTATAATAGCAACAAGTGATGCTGCTAATAATGGTACAAAATTATTATTATTACCACTCATAAGTGGTGATACACCATCACTATTATTAATTGATATTATACCACGACTTATTATTTCAGTTGTTGGATCACCACAACGTCCAAGTGCTTGTGCTAATGTTTCAATAGCATCACGACATATCCATGAACGTAATTTATCCATATTATTAGAATCACAATTCCATGTATTACCTTCAAGTGTTATTTTAGCATCAATACCATTACCAATAAAACCTTCCCATGGATAAAAATCAGCAATTCTATTACTATCAAGACGTAATATTTGTAAATTTTTCATTTTATTAAATGTTGTATTACCAACTTCAGCAATAGCATTATGATTTGAATATAATTCAGATAAATCATCAAGTTGATCAAATTCAAAACCACGTAATTCACGTAATGAATTATCTTCAAGATGTTATGTACGTAATGATGGTGCACCATTAAATGTACGATTATGTAATGCTGTTATTGCACTATTATTTAAATATAATATTTAAAGTCTACGTTTACCAATAAATACATGACTACCTAAATTACCAAGGCCATTACCATCAAGATATAATTCAGTAGCATCCATTGGTATTCTATCTGGTACATTTTTATAACCACTATTTGAACAATCAACAACATTTGATGACCAACTATGATCATGATAACATGAACAATTTGCACATGTCATTTCACAATCACATGCATCAAAATCACAACAATGACATAATACAAAACAATGAGTTTCATAATTACATAAAAAATCATTTGATTTTAATGATAATAATGGTCTTTTAGGTGTTGCTGTAATATGTATAATATCACACATAACTTAATCTAAATCCATAACACGTGGATATTGTCTTGTACGTGATAATTCATTTATTTTTGGTAACCATTCCATTGTACAATCACATATTATTGGATTATTACCAATATAAAATTCTGGTAATGTTTTATTTGTTGATACTTGTTGTATATTAAATGCTGTTATATCAATTTATCCATTTCATTACCATATAATACAACTTTTTCAATATTTAACTTTTTAATAAATGTACCAGGTGATACATTATTTATTTTATTATTATTTAAAAATAATGTTTCAATTTTATCTGATATATTTGAATCATTAATATCATTTATTGAATTAAAACTAGCATCAAGCATTTCAATATTATTATTATTGTTGTTGTTGTTGTTGTTGTCGTTGTTGCTGATATATGTATTTGATAATTGTGATATTTGATTATTATGCATATCAAGCCATTCAAGACTTGATGGTATATGACTGTAATCAAACCATAATAATTTATTATCAGATATATTTAACCATACAAGTGATGTTAAATGACTAAATGCACCATGTATATCTGTTAATTCATTACAATCAAGACGTATTGCACGTAATACTAAATTAATTGAAAATGCACTTCGTTCAATATGTCGTATTAAATTACTTGCTTAATTTAATACTTGTAATGCTGGTAATGTTGTAAATGTATCACGTCTCATATTTTCAATGTTATTGTCAACAAGACGTAAACCATATAATTCATTTCAACCATAAAATGATTATTATTTATAAATGATGTTATTATTACCCAAATTGAGTTTTTTTAATGATTATAATTGACGAATTGTATCTGGTATTATTGATAAATCATTGACACTTAATGAAAAATCTTGTAAACTTGATACATTTATCTGTCAAAGTAATTATAAAAAAAAAAGAAATTAATTTTTTAATAACAATTGCTAAACAAAATGAGTACGAGGGTTTTATAAGAAGTAAAGTTGGTGGTGTTGTTGTTGTTGTTGTTGTTGTGATGCAGCCAATGGTACCAATGGTACTTCAAGTATTGTATCATATAAACGACTATCACGTGAGAAAAGACTTGACGGTCTATGAGTTATAGTATGTAATGCACTATAACCACCATGTAAATGTTGATGTTCAGCACCATTATCTTTATCTTCAGTTCTACTTGATGCTGAACCAACATATTCAATTTTTTAAAAGGTTATGACTCTTAAGTTTTACTGTGAAATATATTTATATTGTCAAACTTTTTTTTTTTTTTAACTATCCTTAGCACAAACATCATCAAATGTAGGATAATATCAAAATTTCTTTATGTTTTTTAATTAACTAAGCAGCAGTAGAAAAACATGTAACAGTATCAACTGCTATAATTATTTTAAATTTAATAACGCTGTATTTTTCGTAAACATGAAACTCAACAAGGGTACCACATCATAACATTGCATAACATGCCTTGTTGGAGAAGAAAAGAAAGAAAGAAAGAAAAAAAAATCTGCCATGTTTTTTTACGGGGTAGTTTACACTACTAAAAAAAAAAATATCCAAGAACTGTTGTCACTCTTCAATGATTACACGCACACACACATCCACAAGCCGAACACCCATACAAAAGTTGTAAGAATCACTTCACATCACGTATACATGTTTATTTACATGCGGTCCAGGTATTAATCCTCTCAACAACGATAATACATTCTATATAAATCGTACGAAATCAAGCTCAATTATTTATTAAATATTTATTATTATAAATAAAAAAAATAATTTGAATTTCTAAGTCTAATAACAACAATGTCACAAAGTGAAATCAGTCTTAAAAAATTCCAAATAGTCGAGTGGATATGTCCAGGAAGAAAAACTGTACCGAGAAAACTTGATATAGTGCCATATAAGTGGTTAGATGTTGAAAAAAAATATTCTAAATTCAATTTAAAATGTCGTTTTCCACTAAGTAATTACGAGTTGGTGCCAAAATTAGTTAAAGAAGAACAGGAACCTGATTGGAACTGGAAATTATACAGTGTTATTATTGCTGGAGACGGAGGTACGTATCACATGCATTATGATAAGTGATTGATTTACAGACTCAGTCTGTTTTTTTGTGTTATTGTAATTTTCTGTATATATAACAATGAATATATAAATTGATTTTGAAGTGAAACTTCTTTAGAATGGGCAGTAAAAAAAAAAAAAACAAAAGATGGATGCAACGAAGTAACGGTATAAAGGTAAGTAAATTTAAATTATTTTTTATCTTGTTTTATTTATTTATTCCCTTGACAACGCTAGGAAAAAATTTGTTTAAAATTTGTTTCAAAATTTTAGTTTCATGAAAGATTCAAGAGACAAAGGTGAGTATAAGGTTAATACTTTTATTATATATATAATATATATATTTATTATATATATAATTTATAATATTATTTCTAATCAAATAAAGAGTATTTAAAATTAATCTGTTAAATAAACAAACAATACACAAGACAATGGTTATTCAAATGCTTGACATAATAAGACAGCAACATCATAATCACAATACCAAACAACAATAAATAATATGTGGATAAAATGTGGCACCACGTGAACTTAAAGATAGTAAAGATGGTATTTTAGATTGTATAGGATTTCAAGGGACAATTAATGACATTGTAATATTATCAGAAACATGTGATAAGTGTACTGATAATCCTAAATGAGTAAAATTTAAAATACGACTAGGTGCTATACCAATGTCTGGTAATTTTCATGAGATTTGTACTGGTGGTTGTAATAATATTTTTAATCAAATAATAAGTATTGAAAATGAATCTGTAAAATAAACAAATAATACACAAAATAGTGGTTATTCCAGTGCTTGATATAATACGACAGCAACATCATAATAACAATACCAAACAACAATAAATAATATGTGGATAAAATGTGGCACCACGTGAACTTAAAGATAGTAAAGATGGTATTTTAGATTGTATAGGATTTCAAGAGACAATTAATGACATTGAAATATTATCAGAAACCTGTGATAAATGTACTGGTAATCCTAAATCAGTAAAATTTAAAATATGACCAGGTGCTATACGAATGCCTGGTAATTTTCATGAGACTTGTACTGGGGTTGGAATAATATTTTGAATCAAATAATGAGTATCTAAGATGAATCTGTTAAATAAACAATTAATACACAAGATAATGGTTATTCAAGTGTTGTGCTTCTTATGATCGTGCTTGTCATGATCGAAATAAATTCAAGATCTTGAATGAATTTGTTAAGGACAAAAAAATGGAACAGATGATTATATATTGAATCACTCAACGGAACAACAACAACAGGAGTAAATAAAAATTTGATAAATAATGTACCAAGTGGAAATTATAAAATCAAAATAACAACAACAATATTATCAATCATAATAGAACAAATTCACGGTGGTGGTGGAGGCAATGATGCACCATCATGTGTTTGTGGTTAATTAGCTCATAAAAAAGATGTTGAAAAAATCGGTCAATATTTGACATTAAATTTTTTTAACATCAAATAGTTCGTTTTGTTTTTTTTTTTTTTTTTATTCAAATATTGAGGAGATAGTTACTAAATTAAAATCAAATTTATTTCCATTATAATTTGTATTATTTTTATTTATATTTTTCAAACTGTAACATGTTAGATTACGAGGCTGAAATTGACTCAATATTCAATAATATTGGAAGCTTGAGTCATCTAAAGTTGATATATCGGGAAAATATTAAAAGATATCATCCCGACAAAAATCCTGAAGATGAAAGAGCAACTGAAAAAATTCAGTATTTCATGAATATATATGAAAACAGATATTTCTCAATTGGTAATTGATATTTTATTACAATAAAACATAAAAACATAAAAGTTTCAGAATATTGTGGTATCAAAAATTTGAATATTCAATCTTCAACTATAATATTATTGAACCCAGAAATAAATGAAGTAAAAAAGTAAATATCATTATCTTGAATACTTGAACCAATGACTAAATCGATTCAACTTACAGATTATCATAATGGTATGTTGAATTGATCTTAAATTAAAAATAAAAATTTATCATTTATTACAGTTATTGTTGCACTTATCTTTGATATAATGGAACCAACAAAAATAACAGCTTTGAATGGCAATGATTATAAAAAAAAAGAAATCCTATTAATTGATGAAGGAAAAAAAAAGTATGAATTCACTATTTTTAAAATTACACTGAATATTTTAATATTTGACTTCATATTTTATAGATCATATTAAATTTATGGAATGAGAATATTGATACATTCAATGGTAACAAAAATGATATCATAGTTATTGAGAATGTCAAAATTTCAGAATATCAATCGATAAAAAATTTAGTTTTAACTAGTGGATCAATAATAAAAATAAATCCTGATATTCCAGAGGCAAATAGATATAAGATGACAAACTTTATAAATGAATGAATAATAATAACCTTAATATTTTTTTTTCATAGATTGAAAAAAGATGTTGAAAATATTGGAACAGATATTGTCTAAAACATTGAATTTATAAAAATTGATTCAATTCAAAATTTGGAGAATCATGAGAGCATAAGTAAAGTGATTCGTTTTCAAATACATTATATAATTTTCATAATTATACTGTATTAATCATCATTAATTTATTTAATAATAGATATAAATGCAGTTGTTGAAAAAATTAGTAATGTTGTTAATATTTCTTCTAAAGATGGACGATCATTTGAGAAGAAAGAAATTATTTTAATCGATGACAGTAATGAAAAGGTAATTGATTTTTTTCAGTTTATCAATAAATAACAGCAAATATGTTAATGTGTAATAGATAACTTTAACACTATGGAATCAATTTATCAATGAATTTAAAGGCGAAGAAAATACAATGATAACTTTGGAAAATACGAAAGTTAATGAATTTAATAAAATAAAACATTTGACGTTGAATGATAAATCTATTATTTCTTATAACGTAAAAGAAACATCAGATAAGAAGTATAACCTAAAGTTATTTATAATATCGATATTAATATGATGCATTTATAATTTTCAATTTTTTTTTTTCAAGTCTTAATGAATGGTTTGAAAATGAATATGAAGACAGCCAATAATATTGAGCCAATATGCCATGTTCTTCGTGGATGGAATGAAATGTTAATTTATTCATAATATTAATTGAATTTATTATTTTATGTTATTAATTTCTTGTTTTTTTTTTAATTCGTAAAATAAAAAAAAACTACATAACATAATTCTTATTTCATTGAACTGATTATAAGTACGATTATAATCGAGAGAAACAAAAAAGAAACTAAGTTACCGCATAAACAAAAAAGAAAAAAAATTGAAATAAAATCGTTTTTCAATTTTTTAAACATAGTTCAGGTTATTTAAAAATTAAATAACCAATAAAAAATAATAACTATCTATGAAATAATATATACATATATATATTTATATAGGAAAATAAAAAAATCATGAGTGATGTAAATCAAAACGATGTACGTGACAATAATTATTTAATTTTCCAAACTATTTTGATTGTAAGAAATAAAAATTAATTTTTATTGTTAATCTTTACGATTAGAAAAAAGAAAAGAAAATTGGATGATAAGGAAACGAAAAATCAAAATAATCAAACAATAATTCAAGGCTTTCGATTTACGAATAATTCTACGGAAATTATATTAGTACAAAATAATGCTGAAGATACGGAAGATTATAGTGAGGACTTTAATTCTAATACAGTCGGAAAATCATCATCAGTACGTTTGACAAATGCTGAAAAGATGAGAAATTATCGGGCTCGAAGAAAATTGAGAATTGATAAAAATTTACCCTTAACTAGTACTGAACGTTCACGGATTAATCGTGCAAAATATAAAACAAATGAACTACAAAATGATCAACAAGGGATCGAAAAATCGTCAATAGTTGAAAAAAGTCTTGAGTATTATGAGAAAAATGAAAGTGATTTAAACGATGATCTTTCTGTCGATGATAATTGTTCTATCAATAATAATAATATTGATGATAATGATAATGATCAACACTTTTACATTTTTATATGTTTTTTTATCACTTTGATCTAATTTATCTACTCGAACTTTGGGTTGCACTTTATCACTTTTTTCTTCATTATTTTTCTTACATTCAGGTGCAATATGCCCAAATTCGTTGCACTTAAAACATTTTTTACCTTTACTTTTATCTGGACATTCATGGCTATTGTGTTCTTTACTGCCACAAGAAAAACACTTTTTATATTTTCTGTCTTTATTTTTCTCACCATTTATACCTGTTTTTTTATTTTTTTCATTTTCTGGTTGTTTCTTAAATACTTTATTCTTTTGACTATTTATTTTTAGTTCTTCATACAACTTTATCTTTTCACGTAATTCTTTTATTGTTTTTGCACCATATAATAATGCCTTATGAGACTCTTCATCTTTTATACCTGCGATAATATATCTTATTATTACCCCAGTCTCTATACCTGGTGCATGACTCGCTATCTCTGTTGCACGATACACATACGCCAAAAAAGTCTCGTCCTTCTTCTTCTCTAATGATGCTAATTGCTGATGTACTTTTCCACTATCCATGGAATCTGAAAATTCATCAAGCAATATTTTTTTCCACCTAGCCCAACTGGTAGCCTTGACGCCTTTCATGAATAGAGAAGCTGCACCTTGCAGTAGTCTTTCAGCGTATATTTTCTTATATAGGTCTGACCACTCATATTCTTCGGCAGCTTGTGAAAATCTGTCAAACCACTGATACAAATTTTCACCCTTTTCTCCACTGAACTTCTCAAACGTATCAATCACTTCGTCCAGCCGTACTATTGGCTTTTGATTTTTTCTAACTGTTCTCTCTCGCTCTCTTGGCTGTTGAGTTTCTTCTTCACTTTCAGAGTCACTCTCTGGGTAGCTATTCTTGACTCGATTATCCGCAAGTTATCCCGAGCGACTGGGATAACTTTTTTGTCGCAAAACATGAAAATTTTGGCTTAATTTGTATCCTTCCCAATGGTTTACATCAAACGACTAAATCATTTTCAGGCGTTTTCATGTTATCCCATGTAGGTGGGATAATCGAGTCAAGAATAGCTACCCTGATGACGTCACATGGCTTAAATAGGCTTTACGTAGTCTTTCTCTTAATTCCGCGCTTCGGCTATGTCTGCTAAGCCCACGTTTGGTCAGCTCGTCTTTGAGTTGCAACTTTGACATTTCATCTATGAACCGATCGTCGAAACTGTCACTCTCACTATCGGTGTCACTAGTCTTGTCATTATTTTCTTGATTCTTGTCTGTTGATTCTTCATTCTTGTTTTTATCTCTGTCGTTGTCATCTAGCCCCTTCAAAGCCTTACGGAGTCTATCCATCAAGACAGCTCTAGCACCCTTGGAAGATTTTTTAAGATCTTCTAGTCTTTGGCGTAACTCTTCAGTCGTTAACGCATCTATCTCTGCACTACTTAAATTACTTCCTGATGAAATATCTGATGAATTTGGACTCATTATGACACTTTAGACAAAGTCTTTCTTTTAATAAAACACTAATTAATCCACTTAAATCCGTCACTAGGTTCAGACAATCACTATGTAGTCCACAATCTCGCGCAATCCCGGTTCGGCCCCCAAATGTAGGATTTAAGTATTTATGAGATACAGGATTTAAATAAAGGATAATTGAACCACGCGATTAATATTTTTAAAAGTAAGATAAAAAGTATTTATTAATTAATTAAAAACAAATATTAAGAAATCGAATTATTATTACAAATTCAAAAAATAATCGGTTATCTCATTCAGTCTATGTTCATATCATTCAAGTATTACCCCTCAAGTAACCCGTGACTCTATATATAAACAAAATCTAAGACCCAGAGAACCCCGAACTTTACTCTATCAAATCTTGTTGCTAACTAACTTTAAACTCATTCACTCTTGCACTCTCAGACCCAATATTCCAGAAAAATCTAAAAAACCCAGCACCCAGAATGTTCCAATTTATTTATTCGTCATGTGTCTTCTTTTTTTATATTTCCGGCCCTTCTAAAAAAAATAAAAAAGTAATAAAATTGCATAAAAGTGAAACCCCATATTTTCTATTTTATTTTATAGCTTTTCTTGTATTTTCTTGGTCCCAACGTCTCACGGTCACTCATTCATCCATGCATTCTATTGACCATTCCGGCTAGGCCTGCAGTACACGTGACACACACTCTTTTCCTTTATTTTTATTTTATTCTTTTATTTTTTATATTTTTATTTCTTTACCCTTAAAATATTTCCTATTCTATCTCTATCTTGCTCACACTCATACGAACCACTCATACTTTATCTTCATGCACCCACATAAATTTAGCAAACTTTGTTGCACACTATACAGTTCATGAAAATAGAACATTAAAAGACAATATTCACGAATAATACATTATAGAAATTTTGATATGACTAGTGACTTAAATGAATATAAAAGAGAAATGGTGACATTATATTTCCCTTTTAGGAATGAAAACGAAGAAATTCTTGCCGAATCAAAGTACATAAAAATATATGATGATAATAAAGACTTATTACTATCGTCTGGCTGTTATCAATAAACTCGTGCCTATTGCTAAGAGAAGAGAAAACTTGAGGGATCGTGATCAGTATTATTTATTGATGCGAATTACTAATAAAGAGCAAAAAGGACTTTTAATGGAAGTTATCCATCATCTTCTCACTCCAAATGATCAACCATTTCAAATATTTTTTACTGGCCCGGCTGGATGTGGCAAAACATTTGTTATAAAATTACTTATGGAAATATATAATCGTTTCACAGGTAACGATGGATATTGCAATGCATATATAACTTGTGCTTCTACTGGAAAAGCAGCTGTTGCTATTGATGGGACTACGGTACACACAGCTTTCAAAATATCTATCGCAACACTGATGTCATTATCTTATGAAACAGTTTGTCAATACAAAGTATTGTTCAAATTCATTAAGGTGATTATTATTGATGAAATAAGCATGATAAGTGCTGAATTATTAACAAAAATCAACACAAGATTGCAACAAATAACAGGTAATTTTGAAATTGCTTTTGGCGCGTTAGACATCATTTTCATAGGAGATTTGAGACAATTACCACCAATTCGAGCTACTGCAATATATTTACCTATAAAAAAAAACAATTTTTGGGCCAAAATTATGGCGAAGTCTGAAATTTTATGAATTAAATCAAATTATGAGACAAGCAAACTTTCAGTTTGCAAGTATTTTGACAAAAATTGGTAATGGAGATATACTTAACAAAGAAAAACTAAGTATTCTAGAATCAAGATTTTATAAAAAATGTGAAGTAGATGCTTATGTTTAAATGGAATACGTTTATTTCAAACAAACCAAGCAGTACAAGAGTATAATAATCAACTTCTAAATAAGGCTCAAGATAAAATTATATCTATAGCGAAAGATATTTTTATAGGGTGCTCATCAACAAACCAAGAAAATATATTACGTGGAAAACTTCATAAAATGTCAATTATAGATACAGGAGGATTGCCATATGAAACAATATTTGTTAAAAATACAAATTATATGATAACTACGAACATAGACGTATCTGATGGTTTGGCCAATGGTGCTGTCGGTAAATTGGTTCATATTGATTTCATACAAAAAAATGATGGTATATCAATATTCTCCCATAACTGTCAAAGTCTTCAAGCTCGTGTTAAAGATATCTCAGATGTCGTTCTAAATAATGCAACAATATTCATGGCTTTGAAACTTAGCAGCAAGAAAACGATAATATTGATATAGAAAATTTTATTTGCGTAATAAAATACAAAAGACCATCTATAAGAGCAGCAGGAGTTGCAATTTATCACAATAAAAACGATACTGTAAATATTATGACTCCATTAATAGAGGAAACGATGAAACAGAATACTGAGACAGTTGGTGAATATTGCATAGCTGAATGCTTAACGCCGATTAAAAAAATTATTATAATCGCAATATACATTTCACCTAATAGTATAGTATAGTATAGTATAGTATTTATTCAACCCAACTGGTAAAAACCAAATTACTGGGCAATTTAATTAGAAATACAATCTTAGAAAATAATACATACATATTTTAATCTTAATAATAATTTTATAAAAACAAGTTATATTAATATAGTAATGAAATAATAATGTTGTGAGAATAAATTGAATATATGAATAGTCAAAATAATCAATTAAATAAAAAAAAAAAAAAAAATTAATTAATTATTAGAAAAAATTCTTACAATTACATCTAGTTTAGTTTTCGATGTTAATGAAAAAAAATTGACATTAATATTTTTAATTTTAGCTAAATTATTGACTGAAGACATTAGTAAATGTGATGGTTTATGCATTAAGAATTTTGAATGTGTATTATTTAGATAAAATGGTTGAGACAAATGTCTAATATTAAATATATGTGGAACAAAGACATTTAACAATTGAAGCATGTCAGAACAATCGATTATACCATTGATTATATTAAGACATAAAGCTGCCATAATAAATAGCCTTCTCTGCTCCAGAGAGATTAAATGTGCCTGTTCACACATAGTTGAATTATCAAATCCCTGTGGAAAATTTTTATGGTGCTTATGCCAATAATAAAATCTAATAAATTTGCGTTGTATCGTTTCAATTTTTTTAATTAATTTTTCCGTGTATGGAGACCAAATAATAGCACCATAATCCATTATAGGAATAACTAGAGAATTGTATAATAATTTAATTGTTTCGACATTATTAAAATTGTCCCATTGTCTAAGAATTAATCCAAGATTACTTAATGCATTAGTCACCAAACTACAAATATGTATGTTGAAATTTAATTTACAGTCAAATATTATTCCTAAATCTTTTTTAAATATATCACGTTTCAATACTAAGTTATTTAATTTATAGTTACATTTAATATAATTATTTTTCCTCGTATACGTAATAATAGTACATTTACTTTCATTTAAGATTATTTTTTTTTGTAAACAAATATTGTAAAAATTATTAAGCATTTTTTGTAAATGTTCAGTATCATAATTGTTACTTATCTCAAGATAAATTTTCGCATCATCTGCAAAAAATAGTATATTATTATCAAAGTTTATAATTAAATCATTAATGTAAATTAGATATAAAAGTGGACCCAAATTTGAGCCTTGAGGGACACCTGAAGATGGTTTATATGAAGAAGATAGACCATAATTAATTTTAACAAAAGTTTGTCTATCAAGTAAATATGAGATTAATAGTTTAATTAGATTATTTGGTAGATTAATTTTATCTAGTGAGTTAATAATTTCAATAAACGGAACTTTATCAAATGCCTTAGCAAAATCAGTATATATGACATCAACTTGATTATTTCGTTCAAATGCATTTAAGATATATTCTTTAATAATTATTAAATTTGTAATTGTAGATTTATTTTCTAGAAAACCATGTTACTTATTAGATATAAATGGTTTAAAGTATGATAATAGAATAGTATATAAACATTTTTCAAATACTTTTGATAAAACTGATAGGACCGTAATTGGTCTGTAATTATTTATATCATCTTTTTCACCTGAATTTTTATATTTTGGTGTTACAATAGCAACTTTAAAACAGGCTGGAACAATGTTATTTTTTAAACAAGAATCAAATATAATTTTCAATGGGTAAATAAATTCATTCGAACAAAATTTGATTAATTTAGCTGGTAAGTCATCATGACCTGCTGCTGAATTTGATTTTAATGACTTAATTGATTTTTCAATTAATTCAATATCAAATAAGATATTTGAATTTGAAGAAAATAATTTAAAATTAAGTAAATAGCTTAAATCAGAAATTGAAAGTGGTTCATATACTGTATTAAAATAGTTGGCAAATAGTTGTGCAATTATATTTGGATCACTGTATAAATTGTTATTATATTTAATTAACCATTGAGAATTTAATGTTGATTTTTGTTTCTTAATATATGTTCAAAAAAGATACGGATTATCTTTAAAGTTATTTTCAAGTTTATTAAAATACTAGAGAACATGGTGCGCCTTCGGCGCGCCTCCATACCTACCACCTTTCTATTTTATATGTTCTATTTATTGACAGACTCAATGTAACATTTGAAAAGCATTAGTTATTATGACAATAAGCATCGTGTTATTCAGATAGCCGCGATTTTAAAAATCCCTTTTTTCCCTCAGTTATTTTATCCGCTAGATAGTTACGTGGATGTAAAGTGGAGTGCTTGAATTATGTATATATATAATTTTAATAATATTTCACTCAGTGCAAGCTGTAAACAATACAATATAGATTGATATCTATCACGTTCAAATGAAGATATTTAGCTAGACTCAAATCGAATGAAACAAATGAAATGATTCACAATCAAAAATGTAAAAGAAACCTGAAATAATCATATTTTTTTTTATTTTCTTTTTTATTTCTAATATAAGTAATATCACAATTTATGTAATACCATAAATAAATAAATTAGTAATCAATCAATTTAATTAAATCAATTTCAATAAAAAAAAAGCAATACATTTGCCATATACCAACTAATCTTATGTGACACATGATAATATTAGCTGATGCTTAATTTTAATCTTCAATTTTTTATCAAAATATTATTAATAAATATTATTATCAAAATATTATTTATAAATAATATTTTTTTATCAATGTCTGATGATGATTTAATTGATGATTTAAAATTTGCTTGTTAATGTTTGTTACAACATATAACAAACTCCTTGACAACGGTTACCAACTGTAAAAAAAACAACTATTTTTCATTTAAAAAAAAAAAGAAATCAGTTGGTAACTGAAAATAAAATAAAGATAATCGAGAGAGAGAGAAAGAAAGAATATCTAGGGAAACAAAACAACCAATCACAGAAAAAAGAACCGCCGTTACTTTTCTTCTTTTTATAATAGGATTTTGTTCTATCATTAATGATACTAGATTTGGTACAGTTTGAATAATGTCTGAATTGTAGGTAATCTGAGATTAGATAATTATTCTCATAAACGTTTCTATGGAAATTTTTAAGTGATATCTTGAATTTAGTTATATTGGAAACCCAAGTTGGATATTTATTTTTAGTTTTTGGTATTTTTTTAATAAATATATTGTAGCAAATATCATATAAAATGTTGTAGAATATATCCATTTGATGATCTGGATTATTATATTTTAATAGTAAAGACCAATTTGTAAAAGATAGTTTATATTTTAACTGTTCAAATTTATTGTTATCAAAAAAGAAATTGTATTTGTATTGTAACTTATATGATGATGAAAATTTAGCATTAGATTGTTTGTTGTTATTTATATAGTTCAAAGAAATTTTAAGTGGTGGATGGTATTTGGTTGATTCAACAAGTGATTCATAAGACCTTTAAACAGTACATTGTAACGAAGATAGAATTAGGTCCAGTGTTCTATTTTTATTATTTAGAATATTATTGTATTGTTTTAGATTATTAAAACTGTTGAATTCAAGTAAACAATTAGTAAATTTATCAAAGATGTTATTAGATATATGTTCTTGATAATGTGGAAGATTAAAATCACCTAATATAATTAAATCACCTTTGATTTTAATAGTATTATCTGATATTGAATCTAGTATACTTTTATAAGAGTGAAAGTTAGTATTATAGTGTGGTGGTATATATATGGTAATTAAATTAATAAAGGAACCTTCATAGTTTAATCTCAATGCAATAATATCTATATCAGCAAATGGCAGTTTGAATGCCAATGTTATATCAGATGTTATAATTTTCTTTTTTCTATAAATAGCAATTAAACAGCCACCTCCAGTATTTTTAATATTATCTTTTCTATCAATTCTATAAATTCTATAAACATTATATATATCTGGATTAAAGTATTCATTAGTATATCTTGATTTATTAAGCCAAGTTTCAGTAAGTACGAATATATCAAAATTCATTAATAAAGCGTTTGTTGTAACTTGTTGAATTTTATTTAAAATACTTGTGACATTTTGATAATATAATGTTAATTCACAATATGATTTTGCTATTGATTTTGTGAATGTTTGTTTAATATTTTTGAAGATATTTGATGTATGATGTATATCCCATTTTTTTCTTTTATAATTAAGTTTTTTTCGCCTTTTAATAATCGATCTTGTAACTCTTGTTTTATCTTTTTGTATTGAGATCTCTGGTATATTGTTCTGTCTTTTGAGACAAACAATTTTGTGTTTGTAAAGATCTGGGAGTTTCTTTTTTTTAAAATTTTTTTTAGCTCCTGAAATAATAAATAAGATATTGTATTATTATTGAATTGTAATAAAATTGGTCTTGGTGTTGTAGATAATAGTCCAAGCCTCGTAAATGAAAAAAAGTCCAGAGGTTCAGTATTTACTGATAACATTGCTTCATCAATTAAAGATATGATAAATAGTATCTTTAATAGTATCTTTAATAATATCTTTAAGAGCATCTTTAACAACAACATTAACAACATCTTTAATGTCTGACAAAGAAAATAAGGTTTTATTTAAGTCAATTTTTTTTGGTGTTGAGAAATCATCATCAGTATCACTAATATCATTATTACAATTATTAAGATTTTAAGAGTATGTATTTGTTCTTAAAGATCTTTGTTTACCACAACATGTGTCAAAAGTTCCATCCGGTTTATTAGAAGCTTGAACAGCACATAATTTTTTATGATAATGCTTGCCACATTTGCAGGTGACAATATCATTTTTTTTAATAGGCAAGGAACACAATGTGCAAGTAAAATTTGTATCCATACTTGTAAATAACAGTGAAGTATGTTATAAATCACTAGTGGTCTAGATGAGACTGAAGTTGGTAGATATTAAAATGTTGAGAATGCTGTATGTTTTTAGAACAGATAGTACTTTATAAAATGTATGTTTGTGTGCATTTAAGGATGATATCACTAATACCAATCAAAATTCACATATGCATAAAGTAATTATATTAATAACTAGAACACAATGTATAATAATTAATTAATAGATTTCCAAATAATAATGATAATAGTAAAAGACACTGAATTTAAAAATGTAAATTTTATATAGAACTCCAAGAAAATATAGATAAATCACTGATTTGAGGTTAGATTCAGTCTGAGATTTTTAACACCAACAAATATTGTAATAAACTCAATAATCAAAAATAAATAAAATCATTGATCAATAACTAATAGAAATATTAATATAATTGCGTAGAAAAAAACAATAAATCTAATGTATTATTATTAAAACTGTATAGATTAACTTAATTTTGGTGATGAGAGAGATATTTAAGACCTATCTCAACTCCATCTATGATATTATTAAAAAAATTATGGATATAATAAAATTTATTTATGATTCGTTTTTCCTATACAGTCATGACAGTGAAACAGGATATGAAAAGAGTTTAACTAAATAAGGAATGGTTATGAGCGGGGATTTTAATGTCAATTTTGCATTACCTGAATCAATACCTTTGATAAATATGTTAAAAGATAAATTCAGTTTGGAAATAAATAACGATATAACGATATCAACTACGAAATCGGGTACTACAATTGATGCTATTTTTGTACGATACTTGGGTAATGTCCAATCGCAAAATTACGTATCGTATTTTAGTTACCATAAACCCATTGTATCAACGATACCAAAATAATAAATGTAAAAAAACAATATGTCACGCTTTGAAAATTTATGTTTTTTTATTAAAAAACAATTGAAAAAAAAACAAAATGTAAATCTGATATTAGTCGTTAGTGTAGAATGTTTTTTTGTTTTGAAAATTAAATTTTTTTCATTAAAAAACAATTGAAAAAAAAAACAAAATATAAATCTGATATTAGTTGTTAGTGTAGTATATTTTTTTGTTCTTTGCATAAGTCTCTTGACAGCAGCAAAATGAATATTATCAATTTTCCTTGTGAAGTCATGAATTATATATTTTCTTTTTTATCTTTTCAAGAAAGAATTAATTGTACTTGTGGTAAGTTTAATTTTAGGAATAGGGTTTCTTCTTATTTGTTGAAAATCTGCACTTATGTTTTTTTATTGAATCGCCAATTTTTAGGATCATTTCATGAACCAAAATATTAATAACTGGTCCTACCAAAATTAAATTAAATTGAATCAAATATTTAATAATAAATTTATAAATTTACAAATTTTACAGTTTGCAAATCATGGCAAGAAGTAAATCAACTTAAATGGACAGACGTAAAATGTTTGAATTTACTCGATTTAAATAGCAAACAGCAAATATATTTATTGAAGAAATGTCCCAATTTATATTCTTTGAGTTTATATATTTTAGAAGATGATATATATTTATTTGATTTGTTCAAATTACAACTATGTCTCAAGAAAATGTTCGTTTATTCAAATTTCTCAAAAATATTTAAATTCCATGAGGTATGATCATGACAATATCATTTTTTTTATACTTAATTTTAAAAAAAAAAATTAATAAACAATATTTTGTACTTTAGATTTTACAACATTTCAAAAGAATGACCAATCTTCAGTTTTAATCTATGAATTTCCTTGGTATTAATATTTTGGATGAAATGCGTCATTTTGAAAATTTGAATGAATTAAAATTTCCAAATTGCACCATAAATATAAATGATATTTCAATACTAAATTTATCGTTAATAGCATTTGAAAACACTGTTATTGTTGATGATGAGTTTATTTGTATTGCTAAAAATTGTCAAAATTTGACAACACTTATAATTTATATAATTTCTGGAAATTGGGATTTGACTGTGGATGGTTTAAAAAATATTAATAATTTCAAAAATATTGAGATTTTATCTCTTCAAGATACTAATACTAATGACGACGTATTGATATCCATCGTTCCAAAAAATTTAAAAAAACTGAATCTTGCATCTACATATGTTACTGATGATGGTATTTGTGCGTTTTTGAAATCTTGTTCATATATAAATTTTTTGGATATTACTTCTACTCAAATTAGTGTATTGACTTCTGAGAAATTGGTTTCTTATATGCCAAAACTAGTTATTAAAAAATATAAATGAAACTTTTCGATTAATTTAAATAAATATATGTTTAATATATATATTTGAAGTAATATAAATTTTTTGTTCACAATTAATTAATAAAAGTATCGAATTAATTTATTAATAAATGTATGGAAAAAAATGAAATGAAAAAATTTTTATTATAAAGGGAAAATATCACGAAATGTGTACCTGAAATGGTTAATCATTTAATCAATTAATCATTCAACTAAATTTTTCAATTTTTCTAACGTTCAATTTTTTTATTTTTTTAAATAAATAACTGTTTTTTTTTGTTTTTAATGTTGTTTACTTTCTGTTGTCAACGAAAATTTGTAAATCAAAGGAAATTAAAATACAACCTATCAATTAAAGATTATATTATAAGATTACTTCATTTATCAAAATAATAAATAAGTTTATTAATATTTGATGATTTTCTTACAATTAGACGAAAGGTTTTCTGTGACATAGATGATTGACGTATTTAATAAACATAATAGTTCACTCGAAAGGAGAGCGAAAAAGACAACTCGTTAAAAATATATTAATGCAACGAGAGATCTTTTAATTATTCTTTATTAGAATTACTAAAGAAGTTTCACTTCCCTGTGCGTACAATAACACACAACTTTTTTTTTTTAATAGAAACATTTGACGAAGCAGAAGAACATTACAAAAAAATTGAAGTAGGTTTGTCACAACGAGGTTATTCAACCACTGATAGTCAAAACAAAGGTGACCATGATGAAAACGAAGAAACTATCGGACAGGAACTTATCAAATCAAAATTCCAAGCACAAGAAGCTGCAATGAATAAAGAAGCATTGAGTAAGTAAAAAAAAAAAACGATAATAGTATCTAATTAAATAATTGGTATGAATAAATTATAAAATTATATAATAATTATTATCAACATTCAAAAAAAGAATATTTACTATACATACATTTTTTTTCCAGTAAAAGATAAACAATCAATTGTGAATAACAACACTATTAGTAAGTATTAATTGTGATATTAATATTGTATATTGTAATTAATAGTAAAGTAAAGAGATAAAAAAACATAGTTTATTTTTTCGTATATATTCATATTTTTTTTTACAGAAAAAAAAAATTAAAGTAAATTATAGTAAAAAAAAAAAACATTTTTATTTTTCTGTATAAATATATTTATATATTTTTTTTACAGAAGAGAAAACAAAGAATAATTTAGCAGTTTTGCTTGAAGATGATGAAGACCTGGCTCAGACGATGACCAATGAAAGATCTAATAGAAACTCATGTGGTAATAGTTGGAATTATGATGTAATAGTTGAACCAGAAATAATTGCAGTGGATAAAAAAAGTATGATTCTACTTAATTATAAAAATGATTGAATTTATGTTTACAAAGTAATTATTGAATTTAAAAATTTATTAACAGAGCTCAACGAGATCACAGAAAAACAAAATAGACTTGAAAAGAAGATGGACAAGATCTACACTTAGTTGTCTTTAGTTGAAAATCTCTTGAAAAAAAATATCCATGAAAACAAACAAGTTAACACTGTTGATTGGGATTTTTTCAAAAAAAAATATAATATTATAACACCGATTGCTGAAATGGATATGTTGGAACGTTTTGAAAACAAATTAACATTAGATAAATGTTGCAACAAGGATACTGTAAGGCTTTTGTCTAAAAATCATTCATTATTTCAGCAATTATAAATTTAAAAAAATATGTACACTATAAATTGCAAATATTAATAAATTTACAGATGAATGTCATGGAAACTTCACTTCAAGGAATTCACAATTATTCAAAAGGTTCAAGGATTATTTTAAAAAAAATTTTATCACACGATATAGCATCAGGTCTGTAGTCCAACAATTACGCAAAGACAAAAGCAAAAAAATAATGAAAAAAGAATTTGCCGAAATTTCTCAATTGTATTAAAAGTAAGGTGAATTTTAATATCCAGTCAGAGAAAAGTTTTATTTAATACAATAATAAATTTACCATTATTTTTGTTTTAGAGGTGCTTATCAAAAAATACGTCATTTCTGAAGAAAAAGTATTGTCCAAGTTAGGATACCATATTACCAGGGCAAACGATTGGAACAATGATGACAATAATAATGAAAGTAATAAAAATGATGATAGTGATTAATATATATTAGCATGTAATTTGTTCTCTATGTTGTCTATGTTTTAATGTAATTAAAAACTGTTGAAAAATTTATCAAATTAAAAAACGTATCAATATAAAAATTATAAATGTTTTGTCAATAATTGACCATTAATCTCACAGGTAATTTGTTGGATAATAAATTAAATGATTTAATTTTTAAATTGATGTCGAGAAATGTAGAGAACCACTGGCCCCCTTATGGAACCTGGCACGCCATCTAGTATGAGTTATATCAAGTCAAAAAGTATTACTTTTGACCTCAAATTGACGTCAATTTGACATGAGTAGTCAAAAAGTGACAACTTTTTCTACCTGGGACATTTATATAAATTATTCAAAAATAATTATAAATTTTTAAATAATATAACAACGACAGTCAGACACGAGCAATCAGTCTCAAGTCAAATTTACCAAAGTTAGTTTCTACAACACGGAAAAAAGCTTCTCCCACTCCTAGTTAAATCCATTTAGTGCCCTAGCCCCTTCTCCTAAACTAACATTGGTTCAGTGTATTATCATATAGATGCAACATAGAAATACGCTTGGACGCGGGAGAGGGAATTTCCACATCACTCTCAAACATGACGACGGTTCAGCATGATGACGCTTAAGCGTCAAATGTATTTTTTTACCCCCTAGCGAACGGAAAGAAGTTCTCTTCAAAAATAATTTTTTAATAATAATGATAATAATAATAATTAATAAAATAAAATAATAATAATTTTTTAAATGATGATTATAATTTTTCAAAGGGTTATTATAGGAATATTTATAATAATTGGGGTTGTTTATAAATAATAATTATAATTTCTTGAATAATTTTTGAATAAGGGATGTTTTATTAATGATAATAAATAAAAGGGGTGTTTAGCTTGAGAGGCCCATTAACGGGGTTAACTCAGTTCGTTGGGATCTCGGTGGGGGATACACGTAAATCTAATGGAAGGGTTTGGGGGGAACCTCAAAAACCAGTTCTGATCACACTCAGGCATATGCTTATAGCGCAGTGCGTTATATCTCTCTATACTCTACTCACGCAAATGAAGAACTTGCGAAATGAAAAAATTTTAACTGACAAATGTTACGGGGATGACGAGGTTCTAGCGGAATTATCAGAATTTCTGAACATTAACATTTGTGTTCATTATTTAGATGAAAACGGTAATGTTCTATACTGGCAATATTTAAAAAACTTTTTAGAAAATAAAATTCATTTAAAGGTCCCGATCGTAGAACACTCTCAGCGCTCGAGCCACCTTATGGTGGCTGCATTTATATGCGGTGTTGCAAATCTGTAAAAATTTAAAAATTTTGAATTTTGAAAAAAAAAAAAAAAAAAAAGCTCTATTAAATAGAATGAAAAATTACATTTTTTCGCCTGATTACTTTTTTTCTTCGACTTTTCGATAATGAGTTATGAAATAAAAGCGCGCACCACCGTCATTGCGTCAAAGATCCAATATGCTGTGTCCTGAATATTGTTACTTTGTGTTTAATGTGATTTTTCAAGTCTGTTATACATTATTTGAATATATTGTTTAAACATAATTGAAACATAAAAAAGTAAGTATATAATTTGCTGTTATTAAATAATTCTTTTTATTAAATAAATAAAAAAATATACAAACAAAGAAGTGAAAAAAAAATGAAAATAAAAATCAACTGGTTGTACTATTATATTATTATATATATATTATTATACTTGTTTTCAAATTTTTACAAGTTTATAAGTTATTTTTTTATTTCCTTTCATTAAATATAATATAATATAATTGAAATATAAATAAAAGTATGTAACAATATAAATTAATAAAATAACAATGAACAGTAAAATTTCGTCTTTAGTTTTTTTTTAATTTTGCTTTTTTGAAGTTAAACTTCTTTTCGTTCGCTAGGGGGTAAAATAAATACATGTAACGCTCGAGCGTCGTCCTAGTAGACCGTCGTCATGTTTGAAAGTGATGTGAAATAAAGGAGAGGGGAAGCACCAGCGTTCCCTTTCTGCGTCCAAGCGTATTTTTATGTCGCGTCGATATGATAGACTGTTTGCTTGTGTACTGTCGTTGTTATATTTTTTATAAAAGTAGGTATCTTTGAATGATTTATACAAATATATAGGCACTATTTTATAATTTTATATTGTTATCCTATTTGCATAATTAATACCATTATAAATGACAATATTAATATTAATATTGATGATATCAGTAATATTCATATTAGATTATTAATATTAAAACTATAATTAATATTATTGATATTGTTATTGATGTTAGTATTATTATTATTAAAAATCATATAATATTTATATTTTTCAATTATTTTTATGTTTCTATTGATATATTTACTAATATTATTATTAATATTGATGTTATTATTAATATTAATATTCATAAAATAATTCATTTTTCAATTATATTTATATTTCTTTTAATATGATTACTAATATTATCATTAATATTTCTATTATTAATATTTTATTATTCATATGATTAATATTATTTTTGATGATATTATTAATATTATTATCGATGTTATAATTAATATTTCGATTCATATAATATTTATATTTTCCAAATATTTTTATATGTTTATTGATATATTTACTTATATTATTATGCATATTATTAATATTAATATTGATGATATTATCAATATTGAAAATTATATTAAATTCATATTTTTTAATTATATTTATTTTTTTTTCGATATGATTGCTAATATCATCATTAATATCTTTATACCTATTACTAATATTAAAAGTCAAATAAAATTCATATTTTCAATCATATTTATATTTTCATTTATATTATACTAACTATGATTAATATTATTAATATTATGTATTATCAATATTATTAATACTTATTATTATTAATGTTATCAATATTTATTATTATTTATAGTATCAATATTAATAATTAATATCAATTATTATTATTATTGTTATTCGAACTTTACGATTACTTAAAGATTTCTTTAGCAAAATCGTTTATAAAATTTGATATTTATAATTACATCAATTAAAAAGAAATATGTTTTACAAGATATTGTCGATAATATTATTAATTGAATTAATTTAATAATTTGTTAATTCAATTATTGTTTAAATATTTGAATTGTTGAGCGTGAAATTTATTATAAGTTTTTCAAAGTACCTATCTTTCGGCCAGAGACGATCGACTCTGTTTCAAAGATGTTGTTTCTTTTAAAGTTTTAATCTCTTCTTCAGAGGCGATCGTCTCTCTTTTAGAGATGTAGATTTTTTTTAAATTAACGTAGAGCTAATGAGAGATTTTCCAGATACTGCTAGAGAGTGATAGAGATTATCCAGATATTGTTTAGAGACTCAGAGATAGTTCAACGATCATTCAGGGAATGAAAATTTCATCTGGGGTTATCAATATACTGTATTTATTATCTCTGGCTTTACTCGGGTTTTATTATCGCACAAGCGGCAAAAGCACTATTGTTTTGCTCCGGTTTTTCTCTGACAGTTTCTGCCAGGATTTTATGATGATTTTGAAATAGGTGATGGTCTTTCACCTTCAGCAGGTATTCATAAAACTGGAGGCTTATATTATTATTTGGCAGCATTGCCTCGAAAATACACCACATCACTCGAGAATATTTTTCTTGCTCAATTTATTCACAACAATAATCGATCTCACTTTGGTAATAAAAAATGTTTTCAGAAAGTAATTGAAGAATAAGAATATTCAAGTAACAATAGAATATTAATCACAGTTGATGGTGAAACGCATCAAGTTTATTTTGCAACCTCTTTTTTATCGTTCGTGTCAAATATTGAGTGCTTTATCATCAGTTTAATGTCAAGAACTATCTCAGTTAATGCGTACTAAAGAAAATTATGAATCTGATGTTCAAAATTCCCTCATGAAATTAAAGAAGAATGCTGTTTTAATGGAAGACCTGATTTTGATAACATTGAAAATCTATCATGTGATATAATGCATGACTTTGAAGATGGTCTATGTAGATATGTTATGGCATGTGTAATTAATGAGTTAATACTTCCTTATTGTCATACTCAATATTATCGTATAGATAACTCTGCACCCGTATTCACAGGGCAAAATAAATTTTACACTTTAGGGCTTTTTTTTCCCGCTGAGGGCACTTGAAAAAGTTTGTGTCAAACTTCTAAGATTCGATATTATTATGATGATGCCTATATGTTAACATAAGAACTGAACCGTAATCTACGATTACAAATGTAAATAAATAAAGCTGTCAAAAATAATCTTTATTTATTATTAAAATTAGCAATGGAAGTTGGAGCTTTTCATGAACATGCTCGTCTAATAAATGAAAATGAAAATATTAAAAATAGAATACAAAGAATCAATGATATAAGGAGAAATAATGCAATTCGTCAGATGTCAAATCCATTTGACATATTGGATGGTAGAACAGTTTCAAACCATTTAAGGTATAGAAAGTATAATTAATTATTAATGAAACGTATGACATTTTTAGTAGCCTTTATAAATCTTTTTTAATAGGTTTCTAAAACAAATTGTCTTGTGGTTCTGTAAACGAGTAGAACCACATCTTCCTGACGAAGGAACAGGCACACATTTACCGAAACAACTACAAGTAATTTGATTTTTAAATTATAAATTAATGAAACATATTGGTTCAAATGATAATATACCTATAGCTTTTTTTTAACCATTTTCGTCCTATTTTTACTGTATTTTTTTGCATAGTACTTTTTTTCATACTCCTAAGAAATAAAAAATTGAATAAAATTCACAAATTGTATATAAATAATAATACAAGAAACAGAGTTAGAAACATTAAATTGGTTTTGCTTTATTTGGGACTATTACTCAACTTTGCGAACAATTGTACATGCTGTTACGTATTCGCATTTGCGATTACGTTTCTTTTTAAATTTTAACCATTAATTTTTTAGTTTGGACTTTACCGGATGTAACGCGATATTTTAGTTGTTTATTTTATTTAAAAATTATATTATTTTTATTTCAACAATTTTTATATTTTTTCATTTAATTAAAATTTTGCTGACCTATTTTCATTATTCAAAAAGACGTTGTAAATAAATATTTTACATCCGTCAAAGTCAAGACAAATAATTTTATAATAATTTTATAATGCTGACTACCATGGGAACAATAACTGGCCATTGGCTAATTATTAGTCCCACTCATAAATTTTAGAAATTAAGAAAATATAAAAAAAATAATTTTAAAAAGAGAACTCACTCTCATGTTATATTTAAAACCGTTAACATCTGTTAAATTAATTAAATAGCTAATGAGATTTTAAAAATAAATATTTAAGTGAATTTTTATTTGTGTTACAACCGAACTATTGATCTGAAATTATTCGGGGTGTCTCTTCATATATTTAATTCGTTGTGTCTTGTATTTAATCCATTGACTTCCATCAACAGCGGCTATCCAGACTGACGCGCCCTCAAAACAATTGGATTCTAAAACTACAAGGTACATTTATTTTCTACAACCTAATCACATTCCCTCCTAACCCGCTAGCCTGTAGATAATAGCAAAATAAGAGGATTAAAAATAGTTAAATGTCTGGTTGTTGTTTTTCTATTATTATCAGTTCCAGAATTAGTTTACATATTTTCTTGAATTAATTATTTAATTATTTCATCAATTTTAATATATTTTCAAACAGTATCTGGAATAAAATCTTAAATATTAAATAAAAATAGCAACCTGGCACGTAACAAAAATAAGCAGATCTTTACTCTAACTTGACAGACCAAAAATGAGCTCTCTAGTCATGAACTTATTCAATGTAGAAGTTTGACACAAAATTTTTTAAGCGCCCTCAGTGTAAATTTTATTTTGCTCTGTGAATACGGGTGCAGGTGATGGAATGTAAGTCATCTCAATAATCGTTATGTAGTCATTTTTTGAATATTTATCAAGTTTTGTAATAATAATAATAATAATAAAATTGAAAATATTAATATTAATATTAAAAATTATAATTTATAACCGTTGATTTATTTATTTTTGAAATGAAACTTCTTTTCGTTCGCTAGGGGGTCAAAAAATACATGCAACGCTCGAGCGTCGTCATGTTACACCCTCGTCACATTTGAGACTGATGTGAAAAAAAGTAGAGGGGACGCACCAGCGTTCCCTCTCCCGCGTCTAAGCGTATTTCAATTTTGCATCTATATGATAGACTATTTGGTTGTGTACTGTCGTTGTTATATTATTTATAAATTTATAATTATCTTATCGTTGATATTATTGAATAATTTGTATAAATATATAGGTACTATTTTATAATTTTATATTGTCTATATTTTTATTTTTTTATACATAATATATAAGTTGTAATTTATACAAATTATTATTATTATTATACAAATTATTATTTTATTTATTATGTAGGATATAATAAAATATGAGATGTAGGATTGATATAAAATAAAAGACAGTTGAACCACGTGATTAATGTTTAAAAAAAAAGTAAGATAAAAAGTATTTTTTAATTAATTGGAATAAATATCTCATCCAGTCTATATTCATCTATCAATCAAACATTACTCCTCAAGAAGCCCGTGACTCTATAAATCAACAAAATCGAAGACCCAGAGGACTCCGAACTTTACTCTAACAAATCCTGTTGCTAACTAACTTTAAACTCATTCACTCTTGCACTCTCAGACCCAATATCCCAGAAAAATCTAAAAAACCCAGCACCAAGAATGTTCTAATTTATTTATTTATTCGTCATGTGTTTTTTTAATTTCCCGGCCCTTCTAAAAAAATAAACCATCGACCATCTCGACCAGGCCTGCACTCCACGTGACACACACTTTTTCCCTCATTTTAGTTTATTCTTCTATTTTTTTATAATTTTATTTTTACCCTTAAAATATTTTCTACTCTATCTCTATCTCCTATATATATACTCACAAAATAAAACCATTTCATGTGAATACAGAATTAATTTTTAATGTAACATAAATAACTGAAAAAATATAAAAATAAATAGCAGTGTCTAATTTTAAGTAATATTATTGATAGAAAAATCAAAATAGTTGTTTGGATAGTTCTATTTTATATAAATATTCTTGTGTCTATAAAAATAATTTGACAGGTTGAAGCTCAGTGGCCATAATTTCTATAACGCGTGCACTTGCGCAAAAATAAACATGTTTATTTTTTTAATAACAATATTGAATAATATTATTTATATTATCGATGATATTATTAATGTAACTGATAAAATTATTGATGTTATTATAGATATTATTATCAAAATTGATATAAGATATTGTAACGAGAATTGGCATTTCTCGTGCTACCGATAATTATTATTTATAATAATTACGATCCGTAGATGCTTATCGGCCGATACACATGGGAAATAGTGTTGGCTTGAAGATAAGTAATACAGTTAGATTGTGAACTGATCCAGTAGCTCCATCTGCAGACCATTGTGTCGGTGTGGACCGGTACTACCAACAAAATAGTTGGATACTAGATGGAGCTATCCGGTCGTGTAGTGAACAACCCCTACTCCGACACGTCCCCACTAGAGAGTTGCATCAGGTGTGCGCGCAGACAGTGTGGAGTGGGAGAAACGGAGAGTGGGGCGGGATCCGTATATCTAGCTAGAAGTCTGACAATATCGTCAGTTGTTGGCCGGCTCTCGAGCTGGCCTATGTTACATGGTAATTTTTTCAATTTTTATACCAAAAAACGAATGATAAATAAATAAAATAATAATTTAAAACAATAAAAATAAATAATAAGATAAAATAAAATAAACTTGATCGAGTCTCAACAGAGACGGGTACAATTAAAAAACAATTTATAATAATTAAGAAACATTAATGTATGTAACTTGTGTACTAAATGATAAATAAAGAATAATTTCAAAAAAGTCTCGAGCTGGCCAGAGCTCCTGCCTCCTGGCTTCCATGGAAGCTAGCTAGCGGACTTGAAGCTGGTGCACGCTCTTGTAAGCGATCATCACGTCGTTGCCTTGTTGCATAAGCAAGACGTGGTGAAAGCTATCTCTCTCGCACTAAGTGAGGATACCCTATGGCAGGGTAACCTATACACTAGGTGCTGGTTATACCCGTGAAGCTAGCGGAGCCTTTTTTGATATCGGGAAGTTGGATAGCACCATAATTATGTGCTTTTTATGTGCTATTTTACTGCCAAAGAAAGAAATTACTATTTGAAAAATTTTACTCAAGAATTATGAGTCCTTAAGGTTTATCTTTTTTAACCGGAAAACTATAGGAGCAATAAAATATCTGATTGAGCAGTATAATAGCACATAATGAACACATTATTTTAATAGTTTATATTTTTCTAAATTTGATCTGGTTTAGAAAATGCTCTGGCAGCTTCATATTATTTTCTGGAAAATTTTTATTTCTGTTTATTTATTGGTCATATGAAAAAACTAATACCGTAATAAAATAGCACATAATTAGCACTCTATTTTATGCATTACATTATTTTTTTTAAATAGTTTCTTAATAAATGCTCCGCTAGCATCATGTCGACTTAGCAGAGCACTTTTGAAAATTAATTTTCTCTGAACCTATGGGAGCAGAAAATTTCTTTCTTTGGCAGTACAATAGCACATAAAAAGCACATAATTATAGTGCTATCCAACTTCCCGATATCAAAAAAGGCTCCGCTAGCTTCACGGGTATGTGCTGGTTGATTAGTAGCTTTTTTGGGTAAGTCCTTGCGAGGCAATTTTATGGTGGCCACTACCTCCAGCTACCTGCTGCACTCGGTGTGTAGGAGACCCGGAGATGATTCTGTAAGGCCTTGCGGGGCATGAATCTCTCGATCACGTCTGACTGGTGGTTAAGCAAATGATTTAACCTAAAGTTAAGGATGATCTCGGTGATGATGTCGTTCCCGTGTCTTATACAAAATACTAAAGTATGACATAAAACAAGCCTCCGTTGTTACTGACAATTACTTGGCGGATCCCGCCCCTCTACCATTTCTTACTGAGTAGGCCGCTACCGAATGATCGTATGTTGATCGTTGTTCCCGTTTTATTTCCCCGGTTGTTGGTTGCCGATAGAACCACCTGGCGGTAAGAGAGGAGGTTGGTGAGAAATCCTCGTTGTTACCATTGGCCAGTTTTCTCGCCGGTAACGGTCAGAAAATTGGTAACAGTACCTTTTAGAAATGAACATGAGTCAAAGTTTAGTGAAATATATAATACTAATGAATGATTAATATTAAATAACCACCGAGAATTTGAAGCTCTTGGATATTCCAAAAATCATGGAAGTATGTCGAAATTTATGTAGAGATGATGATTTTTCAGATGATAAAGAAACACATAAAGTTGGCAATATAATGCAGGAGCCTGATGCATTTGAAATATTCTACAATGATCATAGAGCTGACATGAATATTCGCCTGGCGATCCTTGATAAACGCGATTCTAAGAAAAGAGAGAACCTGATGGATCGTAATCTGTATTATTAATTAATGCGAGAAACAAATAACATATAACAAATGAACAAAGGGGACTTCTGATGGAAGTTATTGATCATCTTCTCCCCTCAAACATGACGCCTTTTCAAATATTCATCTGGCCCAGCTGGGTGCCGTAAAACATTCGTCATAAAATTACTTTTCATATACAACCGGAAATATACAATCGGTATACCGATAATGATGGACATCACTTGTGCGTCTACTGGCACAGCTGCTGTTGCAATTGATGGAACTACAGTGTACACATTTTTTGAAATATCTATTGCAACATTAATGTCACTAACGTTTGAAACTGTTTGCCAATAACGTGCGTTATTTAAATATGGTAAAGTCATCATAATTGACGACATAAGTATGATAAGTGCTGAACTGTTATCGAAAATAAACACACGATTACAGTAGATTACGGGTGATTTTAGAACACCTTTGGAAGCACTAGATATTATGTTCATTGGCGATTTACGGCAATTACCACTGGTTCAAGCAACTTCTATTTATTTGCCTATAAGAAAATCAATAAATCCAAGTTTTATACACATTTTTCATTTAATAGAATATTAAAAAAATAAATAATATTATCAATTAGATTGTTTTTGTCCTTTGCTACATCCTGAAATCCTGTTAAACCTTACATATATTTTTTCTCACTTATTTTTGTGAAAGGTCGAATAACGAAAGAAGGTTCACTTCCCCCGCGCGTACTGGTAACACACACCACTTTATTTATTGGTACTTTGAAATTGACCTAAAAGTCATCTTAATATAAACAATGCAATTTTTAATATTGAAAATAAACAAATATTTAATTTTGATAAATAGATACTTGATATACGTATTTTTTCGAAACTTATTTATTAAATCTCAATTTTGAATTAAAATTCTTTTTTTGTCAATTTTTTCAAATTTGCATTCGATTTTGATTTAAATATATATAAATACTGATAAACACCCTCAACTACGAACCTAACCATTAATAATAGTTAACATATGTAAATTTACATTGAACATATATATGTTATAACAGTTAAAATACGTATCTCAATAGTTAACATATTTTGGTTCTTGTCAAGGTAGATATCTTAACTATTATTATACGTATAGTTTACTATTAAGATACGTATGTTTAATGTTAAAATATTATAAGTTTAATATGATCATATCAGCGACCACCCATTTGAACATACGATATATTAACGTTAAACATAATATGTTCAATATGAACATATCCTTTTCGCAGTGAAGAAATCATGAGCTGTAAATAATGGTACGAAGTTTTCTTACAAAAGCTAAAACTGTTTAGGAAAGTTTAGTGAACTTTAAACAATGTACTATATGAAGGTGTTGCAAGAATCTGCTGAAGGATTAATGAGTACTTAGAAAATAGCGACTTTGAATTTTTAGTTGAATCAAATGATTTTGAAAATAGTGAAAATAAGCAAAATATCAAAAAACATACGACGATTCACACAGTGGAAAAACTACATTGTCTGGTGAAGAAATAATACTTGAGTCAACTTTTAGCTGAAGAAGTGCTTTTAAATATTCTAAAAACTGACATTCAAAATGATACACAAGTTATAGGATCCCAGAACAGTTGAAATGATTTCGAAAATTTACGAGCAAAAATTTCTGATCGGAGCCTGAGAAACGGCTACCACATCCAAGGAAGGCAGCAGGCACGCGATCAACAGATTGAGGAAATTATAAATGATTATGGAAACGTAAAAAAAAAACCAGTTATAAACACTGATGACCAAGATAATAATCCCGACTAGAAATCTTCCCAAGTCGGCATTCAGACCCAATCTGGTTTTTGTTGGATAGAAAAAATTTGGGTAATTACATTGGGCTCCAATTGGGTTTGAGTTAGGTGGTATTAATGAAAAAAATACAAAAATTGCTTTCTAGGGATTGCGTCATCGTTTGTGAGCATTTTTTCAAAGAAATGCAAAAGTATGTTGTTGACCATTTTTTTTTTTTAACAATAATTATATTGAATGCCCGGGATTAAAAAATAAAGTATTTGAAAGGTATTATTGATACTTTATAGTGTTTGAATTATATCCGGTGATATTTATGAGTGTTTGTGATAATACTTATGAGTATTTTTTGATATTTTGTTGGTATTATCGAAGACTAATTCTCGGATACAATTATCCCTGACCGGTATTATTAATGTTCGAGTATTTCAAAATATATTTGCAAAGTATTTTGATACTTGAATTTTAAGGGACTTAGAAAAATTTATCATCTCTACTATAAAGAATAAATTAGTCACTTAGAAAATTTTCAGTATTGTAGTAATGAATTATACTCATAAAATTCAATTACTTTTACAATTAAATAATTTATTTATAAATCAATTAATAATTAATTAATAATTCTGTATATCATTAAATTAATATTTAAAATTTATTTTAGAAATTATACTGATAATCACATCTTTTCCTTATATATAAACTATTGTCCTTGGTATTTTAATTTGTTAAAATGAATTATTTATAATTGACTTAATAATGATTGATATTCATTACATATAATAATTCGCAGGTCATATATATATATATATATATATATTTAATACGTTTTATAATTATGTTTGGATCGAATATCACCGGATACAATAGTATTTTTGAATATTTATTTAGCAAGTATTCTAACCGGATACAATTGTATTTCAAATAATACTCGTCAAACATAATTATCCCGCTAAAAATACTTTTCAAGCGATATTCGAAAAGTTCTTCTCATGGCGCTCAAGGATACTATTTCAAGTATCAAACATAATTGTATTTTTTATAATACCTCGATTTTTTCATCCCGGGTGCATATTTTTTCCCGGAATAAGATTTTTAAGTATTTATTTATATTTAAGAGTATTTTTTTTTTGCCCTCTCTATTTTAGTTGTAACTCAGAATAATTTCAAATCTGGCCTGAAAAGAAAAATCTAAGTCCGAAAGCACGAAAATGTATGAAAAAAATTCTGAGTCCAAAAAAAGAAAGGAAGTTCCTAAAAAAATCTATTTAGTTGTGTCCTCAACGCATACACATTGTATACGTATTGTCAAACTATCTGATGACGACTAAAGACTTCTGCCACACGCGCAGATGAATTAGATAATATATTTTTTTATCATAATAAAATCAAATATCATGAAGATAATTATAATTCATTTAATTGAATTAATTATATTCATTAAAAATAATATTATTCAAATTATAATATTATTTTTATATCAAATCTATAAATATAAGGTTATATTTTTTAACAGATTTTTAGTTATTAAGGTATTTCATTGTACTAAATTATTAATCACAAATATATGCATGAACAAATGTCTTTATTATTAATATTTCATCTTAAAAATACATTAAAAAAACAGGCAAATCGTTACACAACTAAATACAAGTATAGGTGTCATAGCTATACGTATGGTTGTGATAGCTTAACTCGATTACTTGAAATAAGTAATAACAAACGGTTACAATCACTAAAAGTATATTGCCTGTAATCAAAGTGCTATGACTGAACTGATTTCTGTGGCATTTACCAGAAATTTTTCTTCCTGTACTATTTGAAGATTAAAAGCTAGAATTAATCATATGTTACGTGTCACAAATCCACGTGATAGTTATACTGTCAAAAGTTATTTGAACAAATTAAGCAAGGGACAGTTTAGTTAGAAAGTTAATTATCAACTATTCTTGAGCGCCTCCAAAACACTGAGAAATTTTGGAAAAAGCCAAGAAATAATCTTAAATGTATGAATAAAGAATATGGTCCAGCCACATAATTTCTTACATTAAGCCCAACAGAGTATATTTAGAGATTTAGTTCTGATTTACCATTTTTAGACAAAATGTCACCAAATCAAGTGATTGCTGCAGATCCTCTTTACTGTCTCCTTATATGGATAAAAAATTTCGTGCCATGTTGGATTCCTTCAATTCAGGAAGTAATCCCCTTGGAAGAATAACCTATTATTTTTGGTGGCGAGAATATCAAGGCGGTGGTATTTAACATTTTCATACATTAATATGGGTTGAAAATTTCCAATGATAGGAAAAAATAAAAATGAAGAAATAGCACAGTTTTTTAACAATACATCACTTTCAAATTGCCAAATGAAAAATTATCATCAACATTGCATCGTAGGGTGCAATCTCATCAAAATCATTAACATAATAGTTACTGCATGCGATCATCAAAAAATAAATATGGGAAAAGGTGTAAAAGTTGTCAATTTGGCGTTCCGCGTTCTGTAATAAATGAATTTGTTTCACGTCATCTTGCAGTTGTAATTTCAAATAACAGACAACCACGCTCTAAAGATAAACTTTATGATCTTCCTAGAAGGAGAGATGAGGAAAATATTAATGACTATAACCTGGTTTGGGAAGAGAATATAGATATTCAATATGTTGGTGAAAGTCCTTCAATTTTTATCACAAAATACATAACAAAGGATGAATAATCTAAAACCCATGCTATGTCAATGATATTGATTCCACTGTACCAATGTTTAAAAAAGATTTTACTTTTCATTGTTATCTTTATATAATCCCTCGAAAAACACTGATGAATTGAAAGCTGGTTTTCCTAGGTAGAAATCTAATGTCCATTTGACGTCGAACAGCGCTCGATTTTTGAAGCCCATGCACGCTCCATTCGACGTCGAAATTCTAGCTCAAAACAATGTCGAAAATTTTTTTCGATCTCGATCAAATTTTTAACGGATCTGTGTGAAAATGATCATGTTTTGGCTGTATGCTTAAGTCATGAACAAAAATATTTACAAAAATGTGCATTTTGTTCATACGTAAATGTCTCATAGTCGAACCACTTTATCATAGATCTTTTATTATCAAATAATAATAATACATTTACTTGGCAGGAACTAGTTAACGAATTGCTATCATAGGGGCACAAAAAGGTTGATTGTCATCAACATGTGTTGATCGTTTTAGTTCAGCGAAAATCCCAAAAAAAATTGAAATTCTTAAGACAATAATGTCATTGCTTTAGAAGTTAACTCATTGTCAACGAATCAAAATGGTCAGCTGCAAGACAATAATTTTTCAATAAAAGGAGCAACCACTGCTGCAGTGAACATTTGCGGTTCAATATATAAACTTAATTGCGCTATATTTAACGATGGCACTACATCGAATAAACATTATTTAAGTTATATCTGCGATAA
This sequence comes from Lysiphlebus fabarum, assembly GCA_011426435.1. Lineage (NCBI taxonomy): Eukaryota > Metazoa > Arthropoda > Insecta > Hymenoptera > Braconidae > Lysiphlebus > Lysiphlebus fabarum. The sequence goes on from WSYQ01000563.1 coordinate 97,438, forward strand.
AACTACTTTACAATCATTTACAATATTTTTTATCAATCCAAAATTTATCTAAAACATGAATATAAAACTAACCAATCAAAAATAATAAATAAAACAAAAAAAGAAATATTACATTTTTTTTTTTTATTGTAAAAAACAAGTATTTTTTATTTCTTAAATTCATTCAATTGTTATTTAAACTTTTACAATAATTAATACATTTATGCTAATATTTTATAATGATTTTCAATATAGTTCGTTTTCTTTGCTTTACACGACTGTATAGTTCTTGTTGCTTATGCTAACTAAACTTTTCTTTTGTTTATTAACTGATTATTTATCTTTATTTAGGGGGGGGGGGGGTCAAGTGTAAAATATTATCAACATTTAGACTTTATTTTAATTCAAGGATTATTTGAAAGATCATTTTTCTACTTGACTTTTTTGGGTATCATACTTTTTTGTATTTAATAAATCATTACATTACATGACGATTGACCAAGACTTCAAAAACTTGACACTTTTCTTTTTGTACCAGAACTTGTTTTTGTTTTTTGTATGATAACATTATACTCTGTATATTAAAAAACACGTAAATATAACTATATCAAAAGCTACAAAAAAATTGAGGGTCCGGATGCAATAACGACCTCCACGCAATAGGTTGGACAACTTTTAATTTTTAAAGTCATTAAAAAAAAAAAAATATCGGCATGTAGATGAGGATAAAAGAAAATTGTTTTTCTTTTATAGTTTTTTTTTTTTTTAATTATTTAACTTGTAAAAAATTATTTAAAAAAACGATTTCAAATATAATTTTCAGTATTTTTCAACAATAACATTATCATATCTTTTTTGTTTATCCATAAAAAAAATTGAAATTTTGTCTGTATATATTGATGTAGAACAATGTAAAAGAAAAAAATTTTTAAAATAGTGATATTATTTATTTATATTAATTATTTATTTTGATTTGACGGAAAATTGAATCTTTGAATCTTTGACTGAACCGTTTATCGAGAAAATTCTTAAATTTTAACAACTTCCAGCGTGAAAAATGTTTATTTATGTATGTAAAATTTAAATTTAAAATTTCGAAATTTTAAATTAATAAATAAAAAAGTTATAGACTTAACAACAAAAGAGCGCGGTCACCGACACCGACTTGCCATCACTTATATTGAACATTGTATATACGCGTAAAAATCGTGACCGCGCTCTATTGTTGTTAAGTATATAACTTTTTTATTTATTAATTTAAAATTTTGAAATTTTAAATTTAAATTTTACATACATAAATAAACATTTTTCACGCTGGAAGTTATTAAAATTTAAAAATTTTCTCGATAAACGGTTCAGTCAAAGATTCAAAGATTTAATTTTCCGTCAAATCAAATTAAATAATTAATATAAATAAATAATATCACTATTTTAAAAATTTTTTTCTTTTACATTGTTCTACATCAATATATTTATATACAGACAAGATTTCAATTGTTTTTATGCATAAACAAAAAAGATATGATAATGTTATTGTTGAAAAATACTGAAAATTATATATGAAATCGTTTTTTTAAATAATTTTTTACAAGTTAAATAACGTTTAATAGTAATATTAATAATAAGTTAATAACGGTTAAATAACATTTTACAGTTTAATGATTTTAAAAATTAAAAGTTGTCCAAGCTATTGGACAATACTCCTACCGTTTTTCAAGCGTGGAGGTCGTTATTGCATCCGGACCCTTAATTGATAACAATTATTTTCATTTTTTTTAAATTTTATATTTTATATTGCATTTTCAATTAGAAATATATTTGAAAAACTATGAATCAAAATAAATGATTTTACAAAAAAATATTTACCTATTCTTACGTAAATAAACAGTATTTTAGAATGTTTATTGGGAAAAAAATAAATAAATCCCAACCCCAGCCGAAGTATCAAAAATTTTGAATTTTCAAAGGGTAAAGCGGGACAAGGGCCTCAACAATTTTTACCAGTTGTTTTTTTATTATTTATATTCAAATATAAATTTTTAATTGGTTATTGAATTAAGCAGAAACAAAAACTATTTTAGTATGACTATTCTACAAATTTTTTCTCGCTTTGATCGCTTGTTGCTTCAAATTGTTTCTAAAGTTTTTCAAATTCAAAAATTCAATTTCATTCAAAAAAAATCAATATGACAATAAATAGCAATTTCAAACGTCCACCGGAGCATTAAAAATTTCAATGTGCTTTTTTAGTCATTAAAAAAAGAAAAATAAAATGTGAAATTTATTTACAGTTAATAGAAAATGTCCTCATTTGTATTGTGTAAATAAAGAGACACAAAGAATAATGATATCTGGCGCCAGAGTTATACGATTGAAAGAAGGCACCAGAATGTCTGAAACAAAGTTGTATCAGCAGTTATGGCGCCAGCCAGACTACCATCATATACACAAAAACGAAGCAACTGTAGTTTCCCCGTCCAATAAATGAAAATCTTTACGGAAAAAAAGTCTAAGCTGTAATCGAGTTGCTTTAAATATTTCATTCAAAGATTACTTTGTATTCAACATTTTTTTTGTCTTTTACTTTAGTTAAATTCCATTTTTTAAATCACATAAAGATCCATTTTATTAATTTTTTTTGAATTTTTTGCTACGATTTAATCGAGATAATTGGTGTCAAAGTTGACTACGATTTTTTTTTTTTAATACACAAGCATAAGGAGTATCGGCACGTTTTTACTTCTATTGAAAAAACCCTTTCACAGAAAACCTTTATTTTACTACAGCTTATACTTTTTTAAATTAAGAAAATAATAAAGAAAAACTCATTGAATTCTACTACAAATTCTAAAACTTATTAATTAATTCATACAAAAATTAACGCTCATCAGCTGTCGAACAATACATAGAAAATGTGAAACTTCGTAACGATGTTCGCTTTTCTCTGCCTGTTTTGTATTATTTCTTGTATGACGATCACACATACACACTTATTTATTAGTCGAAATTATAAAGACTAGAGACCAGTAGAGTCAAATCTATGAAGTGGGGGGTTAGGCAAATGGGACTAAAAATGTCGTACACTTCTCTATAGAAGGAGGTTTCATGAACATGCCGTTTTAGCGCTGATGCCGACCCATAAACCACTCACACATGCACACAAATGATTTAAGTAATTGTCTTTTTTTAAGTTCATCTTTTTCATTAGCTAATTGTTTACTTAAAAATAATTTACATGCTTTTATATATATATAAAAAATAAAAAACAAATAGCTAAGAAAATATGGATGCAACTAAAAAAATATTTTAATCGGCAATAATTATTCAACAAATTGTCATTTTCAAAGCGTATCTTGCTCTTTAAACATTTATTTATTTATCTGATGCTGAAAAAAAAACAAATGACAGAATTTAATATATTTATTTGTGAGGTTTGGTCTGTGAGACGACCTCTATAGCCACGTTTACACATGCTTCTTCTACGACGTATTTTGTCCCATCGCCAATGTACATAGTTGACTCTTTTAGTTCCTAGTCTTTATAGTCGACGTAGACTTAGGCGGCGTTTTACGATCAAAAATTTTATTGCTAAAGTGGTATTAGTGTTCGCAAATACCATATATATAATACTACTATATTGCTAATATGGCCGATTCGGATCTCCTTAGGCAAGAGCGTCGACGATATGGTCTTCTTTTTTCAGAAACGTAAAAAATTTTAATTCTCTCACGTATATCAAATAAAGTTATCGTTTTGCTTGTTGTCATTCCTAAAGGTTCTATGGTCTAATAGTGTTGGTGAGTTGTCGAGTTAATCCGATTCCCTCCATACGCTCCCTACTCTTTCTCATTTCTTACGTTTCTGAAAAAAGAAGACCGTATCGTCGATGCTCTTGCCTAAGGAGAAACTCCACTTATTGAAAAGATAGGATGTTAGCAATATAGTAGTATTACATATATATTGTAAATACAGGCCACCTACACTCATACAATCGAAAACGTGACAGTAAAATAAAAAAATTTATGACAATAGAGGGTGCTCATCTTTTTCTCAACTGTGGTTGTAAGAGTGCTCCTTTGAAATCAGAGAGTCGTTCTACCTTGGATTCGACATTCAACCTTAATTTCATTCATAATTTCGTTTTTGTATTTATTCATTTTCATTTTTTTTTATTCTTGTTTATATTTTTTAATTTATATATTTTTTCTTGATAATTTTATTTTTTTTTTACTTAAAAAAAATTATAATCGTAAAAAAATAATTAAAATATCAAAAATTATTCTGTATTTTTATGTTAAATTACTTTTCTTGTGTTATATAAACAACTATATTCCAAGTTGACCAGTTCTCATTTTTATGTATGGCTTTTTGTGTATGGCTCATTCGAAATGCTGTGATATGTATATTTAACTACATAACTACATAACCCTCGAGAATTGCAGTCACTTAACTCGCGCAAAAATGTCTTACTCGTTGAACTAAACTGCAAATACGCCACGAGTCACGTATTCCTATTATAATATATTTATAGATTGATAAGATAGATATATATATAGATGCATTAAGATAAATTATATATATATATATATATATATATATATTTATATATATATATCAAGAGACTCGGTAGTCTCGCCTCAATTTTTACCCCAGCGCGAGACTTACTACCGTATAAGTATTTTAAGTCAGTGGTCCGTGAAGTTTTATTTAATTTTTTATTTAATTTATATCTTTAGCTAAATATTGGGTAAAAAAAAAAAGTAAAAATAGTTTCATTATGTAAATCAATGACTATCTTTCCAATGAGCCTACTCTTGTATTGTTCCAACAAGTAGTAAAAAAGTTATAAAGTTCAACAAAAGCCAGGTAACAAATCTTACTAAAAAATAAATTTTCAAGCTGAAATAACCACGTTGCTTCGGATACGTCGTGCTAACCCCTTGCCTATCCCTTCTTCCGAGTTTTTCGTATTATACATATACAACATGTGTGTATATCATATCAAGGCATGTGTTGGTGCACAACTACGTCTAGCAATTAGATATAGTCAAAAAAATGAAAATGTAACCGTATAGCATAGCCGTCACACGAAAACTGCCTGCCGCTTGTTTTTTTTTTTTTTTAGTCGTATACATTGGTAGCACGTGGGGTCCGGTTTATATCTCTATGTATATTCAAATGTAGTACACAGCTATTTTTCAAATCCTTCTATTAGGTCATAGGAGCACTTGAAATAATTAAGACATTATTTTATTATTTATTAATTTATTTCATAATATATACATTCTTTTTGATAAATACTTTAAGAAATAATTGGTTGAATGACACCTGGTACATCAACCCGGCACATAATACACTTATCAATTGCTGGAGCACAATTCTTACATGTCACCATATGTAAACATGGAAGAAAAATAATAGACAAAGGTTCATTATAACATATTTTACATAAAAATGATTCATTTATTTTTTTTTCATTAATTTTTTTTTCTTTCTTTTCTTTTTTTTTTTATGTTTTTTAATTTTTTTTTATTTCTTTTTCGGAATGTGAAGTATCATATTTTAAAGAATATTGTTGAACAAAATCATCTCCTTTAGTAAATCGAAGAAAATAACATTCAGGAAAAAATCTAGCATGTTCTTCCCATGGATCTTCATAATCTTTCCAGTCTCGTATTCCATTTCCACAATGATGACAAATAACATAATCACCTATAGAGGTATAAAAAAAGCCAGCTTCTGCCATAGATTCTTTTGACTGAGAAATATATTTATAAATATAGTGGATTCACTCCACTAGGTACATTCCCGCAAGATATTTCTAATAAAGTGACAAGATGCTTTACAACGTTGATGATCTAGCCATGGATTGTCACCCCGCATCCAATCACTTATTTCAACACAACATTCGAAGCATCTTAGGTTAGTACCATATCCTGTATAGTAAAAACCAGCAGCAGCAAATCTCACCGGGTCACAAATATCAACTAATGGTGAAGACTCTAAACTTTTTCTTCTATTATCTTCTTCACGATAAATATATTTATTATATTTACGTTTTCTGTAATCTGACATGAACGACATTTTTAAAACTAATAACCAAAGTCGGAAACACATTTAAATATTCAAAAAGTAGTGGGACAACCCCTCCACCTTATGCAGTTGGAAAAAATGTTTTTTATAAATTTTATTTAGAGTAATAAAAAGTTAAGGTAGTTAAAGTAGTTATAAAAAATTAACAAAAAATTTTTTTCTTTTTTTATTTTTATTTATTTATTCAAAATTCAATTACAATATTGTATTTTCGAACGACTACCCGCAAGAAAATGAAAGTTTTTTTTATGCTTATATTTTTTACGGCTACTAACAATTTTTTTAAACATTTTTATTATGCATCGGTCGTTCAGACGAACGATTCAGGATCATTCGTAAAGAGTCGCTGAAATCCATTGAGCCTTTCACCATTCGCGAAACAATGAAGAGCAACAACGCACCAATGACCGCAGTAATTACTCGAAGTACTTTGAAGTTGTAAGTTGTTGTACTTGTGTATGACACAATTTCGTTTGAGAGCGTAAATGAAACGGGAATCTCTCGGAGCTCGTCCGAAGCTGTCGAAGAAGATCCCATGACCCAAGTTATTTACGTAAAAACACACCCAATGAGATCCTGGTTGATGATGTTTGTCAATATTTGCAATAATTCCACAAGGTTTTGGCCATACGTGTGGTAGCTGATCACTAGCATATACTCCGGCACGTGTCAAATCCGTTAATGGTAATACTTCTAGTAATTGTAAGGTATTCATACCAATGTTTCTCTTACAGTATAAAAAAAGAATGATAGACGTCACTTTCTTCAATTGCCCTTTCAATTGCACTTCAATATCTTCTCCACACGAATTTTTTCCTCATTGAACAATTAATTTTTTAGCGATTAACCAATTTTTAATTTTGTAAACGTTTTGATGTGTACAAGAATAAGTCGGAAAATTTATTCCGTGATATAAACAATAATTTTCGTTAGTAGTGTACCAAAGTGGGTTCTGGGACAGTTTGATATCAAACCCTCCTGCTGTTCGATTAAATGATCGTGTTCGCGGTTTTTCGCGGTTTTTTTGTGACGTCATTTTTTTTCGAGCAGCCATTTCGTTTTTTTTTTATTTTCGAAAAAAAATATTTTTTGCCTCGAGCTGGATTCGAACTCGGGTCCTCTGGGTGGAAGTCCAAAGCCTAGGACCTAATGCACAGGACCACATGAACATTTCGTTGAAGATTGAGTTTTGAAGATTGTTATAACATATTAACTACATTTTCTCATGAATTTAAAAAAATATTTAAAATTGTTAACAAAAATTGTTTATTAAAAGTTTATTTGTTTATTGTTGAAAAAATGAAATAAGATAAAATAAAATAAAATAAAATAAATAAAACATAAAAATTATTTTTAATTTGATTTTTATTTAATTTAAACATGAATTATATAATATTTAGAGATTCTTTATAAAATTTTATTATTTATTGCTAAAATAAAAAAACATTATATAAAAGGAATGGATAAAACATAGGAATATTTTTTAATTAAATTTTTATTGAAACAAAACCATTTCCAATTTAGTCGCCAATTATTTCCTCACCAATCCCCTTATCAGCAAGAATATTATCAGCATAAATTTCAACTATTTCCTCTTCTTCTTCTTCTTCTTTTTCTTCTTCTTCTTCTTCTTCATCTTCATCCATCTTTTCATCTGATATGACACCATCAAGATGTCCATTGGTGTTGTCGTGATTTGAAATGTTCCTGTAATACATACAAGAGAAAGAAAAATATTAAATAAAATTACAATAAAGTATGATTTATTGATAAAATTAAATTAAATTAAATTTACCATTTGATGAGATTTTGTATGGAGCATCATGGGCTGCAAGTGGCCTATCATCTTGATCTCTCCAATCTGTACCAGCTAATTGATCTGAACAAATAAAATTCTGAAATTGATCTGAAATAATAAAATAATAATAATAATAATAATAATAATAATAAGACTAGCTTCATTTATACTTATGAATATCAGTGATCATATTTCCATACTGATCATGTTTTATATTAAATCCACCTGTAATATTATAATTAAATTATTATTATTCATTTATATTTCATAAACAAAATTCTGTTAAATTATTTATTTCAAACGTAATCATAAACTTACAAAAATTTTTATACAGCCTTGATGCTGCTATTAATCCAGCGATTGCATTTGCATGATATTCCATTAACCTTAATTGCGATTCGCGCTTCTGGAATGGGAATGATCGATTCTCGATCATCCGTTCTCGACAGCGTAATTCAAATGTAAGCATTGGCTTCAAGGCATCAGTGTGGAATTTGAGCTGAAATATTAGAAATAATTGCAAACAATAATTTATATATATATTAAACACAAACAATAAATAATATATCACAGAGATGTGTTATAATACAAAATAATAAAATTACTATTTAAATGTTAATAATATTAATAACTTACCAATCCTGAAAATGTTGGTCCTTCCATTTTGAGCTTCTGTTTGAATGTTTAGATGTTGCAAATACTTAATTTATATACAGATAAAATAGACTCTCCCACCATAACACATTCGAATTTTGAGATGTAAATTGTATGTTTAACAGTTTGAATGATGATTTGCATCAATTTTCCGAGTAAAAATTTGAAAAAAAAAAAAATAAATAAAAAATAAAATAAAATAAAATAAATGAAAAAATTTTTAGTCTATTGAAAGATCAAAGGAAAGATAAAGAAAAAATTATTTTCTATGCAAAGTGAATGTGCATATTGTGAAGATTATTCATTTCTCCAAAAAATGCACTTGCAAAAATTTTAAAAATCGTTTGAATATTAACAGATCGGCATGCAAAAAAATATTCCTAACATGAGGTTATGTCTCATGCTGTAAAATCATTTTCTATGTAAAAGTAAATGAGCATATTGTGAAGATTATTCATTTCTCCAAAAATTTACTTGCAAAAATTTAAAAATCATTTGAATATTCACAGATCATCATGCAAAACAGTATTCGCAACATGAGCTTTGTCTCATGCTGTAAAAATCAAGACATGAAATTTTTTTTTTTTTTTTTTTTTTTTTCTCATAAGATTAAAGCAAAAAGAAATTATTATTATTTTAAAGTAAAATAATTTTTGTAATAAATTCAATGCAAAACTTGAAACGAAACATTCTTAGTATTTGCAATTTTATCATGATAAATGACAGGTAACGAAATATATGTCCAATGGAGTTTTATTTTTTTAGTTTTTTCTATTTTTTTTATATTTTATTTTTCAAAATCCATTTCTCAAAATTCTATTGTCCAACCGTTTAGATCATCAGCAACAGAATTTTTCAATGTAGTTGTTAATAATAATAATAATAATTAATATATACTGTATAGAAAAAATCAAATTGTTCCAGTAGTAACATTGATTTCTTTGAGGGCACTCAATTTTCAAAAATTTTAGTCAAAAATAATAATAATAAAATGGCAAATAATTTAGAAGTTGACAGATCAATGTCAATATTTGCACATTTGGCACATCGTAAATTTTTTGAGTGTCAATGTGAAAATTTAAAAGATGTTAGAGACCGCGAAATTATTCAAAAAAGTATAGATATATTTGAGCAAAAAATTTGTGAATACAATAATATTTTTAAAAAATGTACATTAGATTCTCATAAAAAAAGTATCTTTGCTACAACGAAAAAAATTGCAGCACGTGACTTGGAAAAAATAAAATATTTAAAAAAAAAAATCAGTGGTAAAGGTGTTAATGTTAATGTTGATAAAAAAAAGAATAAAATTGTTGATGAAAATAGTGATACTAATAATAGTGATAATGAATCTAATGTTGAAAATAGTGTAGAAAAAGAACGTATTGCGTGAAGTGATATATCAAGTGCATTTGATGGTGTAATTACAATAGATGCAATCATAAATTTAGGACATATTGATATAAATAGTTTTTTGAATCATTCTAAAGAGCTATTAATTGAAAAAGTGAGGATTGCATTAACTAAAAAAAATTCATATAAACTTAATTTAATTTTATCATGCAAGTATGAAATTGCAAAAAATGAGCAAGTAGTGATAGAAACTAAGTATTTTTCAAGTGGTCATGTCATAGTGTTACAATCAACAAATTTAGATTATGAAATAACAATAAAATTTGAAAAAATAAAAACTCAAAGTGAAGAATGTATGATGAAAGGCTCTGGTTGGACACTTCGTGAAGTCTTAGATCTTGAGGTTCACCTTGATGAGTATTCTCCATTAAATGGTGGTGCTTCATCAATTTTTGAAGTACTAAAATGGATTGCATTGAAAACAAGTGTTGTTAATGTGCAAAATAGACACGATCAGTATTGTTTTTTGTGGTCTGTGTTAGCAGGAATGTACCAATGGAAAATACATCCTGAAAGAACATCTAAATATAAGACAGCATATGAACAAAATGCATTTGTAAATATATTAAATTATGATGGATTTGATTATCCATTATCACTAGCAGATATTAATAAATTTGAAAAAATCAATGATCTATCAATATCTGTTTATGGTTTAGAATATGAACGTGATGATTATAAAATAAAAATTTTAAAGAATGGTTTAAAAAGCAAATAATTGTACCATATCATCTTAGTAAATATAAACCAAAAGAGCCAATAAAAAATCTTCTTTTTAATAAAACATTTGTTAAAAAAACAATACATTTATTGATGATGAGAAAAAATCATGAAGATGAAGAAAATTTAGATTCAGTTGATGAGTCTGATGATTCATACCAAGCAGATGAATATCATTATGTGTGGATTCGTGATTTATCTAGATTGGTCTCTGTGCAATTATCAAAACATAAGGGTAAAACATCCCAGATAACCATATACTTGTATAGTACCGGTATTTTTCCGATATATAAGTGGTAGAAAACTTGTACCGTACAACTGGCATTAACAGGTATTATACCGGTATACTGTACTGTCACAGTGTACCAGTAAAATAATAGTAAAATCTCAGACTTTTTATGACTATATGTTTACTGGTATCATACCGGTATTTTACTAGTATATAATGATATATGTGTATAGTATACGATACTAACAATATACCGGTATTTTACTGGTATATATAAATAGTATAAGATACTAACAATATACCGGTATTTTACTGGTATATATATATAGTATAAGATACTAACAATATACCGGTATTTTACTGGTATATATATATAGTATAAGATACTAACAATATACCGGTATTTTACCGGTACTTTTTGACTATATATTATGAATTTATAATAAATACTTTGCTATTTATTACAATCAATTATAGGTATATCGATTATGTTATATAATATATTATTATAATTCAGAGAAAAAATTAAAATGCGTAGAAGTTCTGAAAAAATTTAATTAACCGAAAATACAATTGCAGTTATAGGCCAGTAAAGGAGAAGGGCAAAAAGAAGTGAATAAAAGCACAGAAAAGTTAGATATTGTAAAAAATAATTTCCACCAGAAATTATACACTTAAAAAAAAAAAATACAATTGAAGAATGAATACAGAACAGTTTTGAACAAAATTTATATTTTTTATTTTTTAAAACATATCAATATACATATCAATATTATATATATGTGATTATTATTAGGTGCTTTCTTTCACTAAAATCTTCACCTGAAGCTCCAGGTGAACGCCATCTATTGGAATATAGAACACCATCTGTCAGCACATTTGTAAAGTATAATTTTCTGAAAAAAAATGCCTGAACATTGGCGTCAACTCAATTATTTATTTGTTATGATTGAATTGTTAGGTTAATCGTTGTTAAATGACAACCGAAAACAATAACAAATAATCATTAAGTATTGTGAGGTCTGCACCAGGAGCTTCATTTTCACTGTAGACTTCATTATTTAATATTATATTATCATCTCCAATTAAGCTCTCGAAGTCTTCTGTGGTAGAGTTATTTCTTGGAGAATCGAATATGAGATATTCTGAAAAATCATCTGTGTGTGCTGTCGTTGTTGTTGCTATCGTTGTTGTTTTTGATGTTGTTGCTGTTGTTGTTAAGTCAGCTGATATATATATAAAATATATATTTTTGTGATCAATGCTTATGCCATTTTAATTTAGAAAAATCTGTGATAGATCATCGTGAAGCATGTGAAACCAGAAATAAGTATAAAATGGTTTTACCAAAAGTACCAAATAATATTTTAAAATTCAAAAATTACAAATATCAATTAAAGGTATCATTTGTTGTATATTTGGATGTTGAATGTTTGTTGAAAAAAGTTGAAAAAGTACTTGGTGCATCAAATAATACAAACAATGAAATAATACATCATCATGTACCATACAGTGTTGGTTATTTTTTTAAATGTGAATATGATGCTTCATTATCCAAGTTTCAACTCAATCGTGGTGAAAATTGCATAGATTGGTTCATCGATGAGCTCTATAATATTGCTCAAGATGTTAATAAATTATTAGATATTAACAAAAATATCACAATGACACCAGCAGATGAAGACTCATTCAACCATGCCAGAGTGTGCTATCTTTGCAAGAAGGAATTCACCATCAAGGATCCAAAGGTACGAGATCACCATCACTTCACATCTGTTTATCGTGGAGCTGCACATCGAACATGCAACATCGATTATCAAGAATCTTGTATAATTAATTGTGTAAGTCATAATATGAGTGGATATGATTCACATCATTTAATTGTAAAATTAGCCACTAGATTTTCAGGTAAAATTAAATTGCTCCCAGTAAATCGACAAAAATATATTTCATTTACAAAATATGTAAAAGGGACTAGAATTCAACTAAGATTCATTGATTCATTTAGATTTATGCCTTCAAGCATTGATAAATTATTATCATATTTAAATGATTGTGATAAAAAAATAACCAAACAATTTTATCCAGATATAAATGAATTTAATTTAGTCACAAAAAAAGGGGTGTTTCTATATGAATATGTCTCTGAATTTAATAAGTTAGAATTGCCAAGACTACCAGCCAAAGCTGATTTTTTTTCTTTATTAAATAATTCTGATATTAATGATGCTGATTATGATCATGCCTGCAAAATTTGAAATACATTTAAAATAAAAACACTTGGGGAATATTCAGATTTATATTTAAGAACAGATATTTTATTATTAGCAGATATTTTTGAAAATTATAGAGATAGCACAATGAATACATCAACTTGATCCATTGCATTTTTTAACCAGTCCATCATTATCAATGCAAGCAATGTTAAAAATTACACAAGTAGAGTTAGAATTAATAATTGATCCAGAAATGATGTTGTTTATCGAGGGTGGGATTCGAGGTGGTCTTGTTCAGTGCTCGAGTCATCATGGAATTGCCAATAATCCATATATGGGTGATGCATTCAATCCTAATATGCCAGAATATTATTTAATGTATTATGATGTTAACAATATGTATGGTGGTGCAATGAGATCATATTTGCCTTTTGCTAATTTCCAATGGGATAAAAATTTTAATTTAAATTCATTAACATCAATTGCTGCTGATTCTGAATAGGGTTATATTCTAGAAGTTGATTTATCATATAGCGCAGAACTTTGGAATAAACATCGAGATTTACCATTGGCACCAGTACATGATTTACCACCACATCCAGCATCAAAATTTGAAAAATTATTAACATCATTTTATCCAAAAAAAAAATATATTGTTCATTATAGAAATTGACAAATGTACTTAGAGTTAGGTTTAAAATTAACACAAGTTCATCGAGTATTAAAATTTAGACAAAAAGATTGGTTAAAAGATATATTGATTTAAATACTGATTTACGTAAAAAGGCTACAAATAAATTTCAAGTTGCATATTTTAAGGGTCAAAATAATTCTGTATTTGGCAAGTTAATGGAAGATTGTCTTAGGCATAGAGATGTTCGAATTGTTACCCAAGCTGAGGGTCGTTATGGTGCCAAGGCTTTAATAGCAAAACCTAATTATGTTGGATCTGATATTATTGGTGATATGACAATTATTGAAATGAGTAGAATGAAAGTTTTATTTGATAAACCAATTTATGCAGGCATGACTGTGTTAGACACATCAAAAATTTATATTTATGATTTTTTTTATAATTATTTGCATAAAGTATTCCCAAATTGTGTAAAGTTATATTATACTGATACAGATTCACTTATATGTGCTATGAAAGATCATGATGTTTATAAAGTTATGAAAAGAGATTCTCATAAATTTGATACATCTAATTATCAACAAGAGAATCCATTTGGTATAATGAAACTAAATAATAAAGAAATTGGTCTAATGAAAGATGAGTTTGGTGGTAAAATAATGTTGGAATTTATTGGTTTAAGAGCTAAAATGTATTCTACTCGAGCAGTAGTTGAAAAAAATCCAATACAATCAAAAGCAAAAGGTGTAAAAAAGTCAGCATTACAAACTATTACTTTTGATGATTTTAAACATTGTTTGTACAATAATGAAAATATTATTCTGGAGCAAAATTTAATACAATCAAAACGCCATGTAGTGTCAACAGTTAAACAAAAAAAATTAGCATTAAGTTCAGGCGACGACAAACGAAATATGATTGCTAATAGTACAGATACTTTACCCTGGTATCCAATTGAAAATAACAATGATATGTATGATTATAATAATAATGAATTTAATAACAATAATTTACAAATGGAAATAGAATAAGTAAAAATGTATAAATATATAAATATATATATATATAAATATGTATAAATAATTGTATAAATAAATGTGTAAATAAATTATAGTAATTTATGTTTAAGTATATTCAATGTAATTTAAGATGTGTTGGTTAATAAATAAATAAATAAATAAATAAATCTATTAATTAAAAAAAAATTTATTGTATTGCTGTTTTATTTATCCATTGATTATGACTATCATCAAAGCCTAAATATTTTACATATATTTTATTACCACGCCTTTTTATTATTTTTTCAATTAGATAAACATCAGAATGATTCACACGTTGTAATTCTTCATTATAAAAACAACCTTGAATCGGTTTATCTTGATAGTCTTTTAATTTATATGTTACAGGAACAGTCCTATGAATTTTCGTAATTATAAATATTTCATTTGTCCAGTTTGGTTTGTATCCTTTCTCAAAGATGTGTTTATACTTGCTGATTCTTACATTATCACTAACATTGAATTTTTGTTTTACATGACAATAATTTAAATCATTATAAACAGTTTGTTTCAAAATTTCTATATTTTCATCAACAACTTCACTAGGCTTCATCTTAATTGTTCGATGTTTTGTATTGTTGTATTCTTCAATCAATTCTGCTAATATTTTTATCCATTTGTAGCTGCCTTGTAAGCTGAATTTAAACCACACTTTATTCTTAATTGTTCTATTAAATCTTTCAATGATAGATGCTTTTAAATGGGTGAATGTGGAATACATATGAACATTGTATTTCTTTAGCATTTTTTTAAAAGTTGTATTATAAAACTCTGTTCCTTGATCAACATGAAGATTTTTACAAACTCGTCCTTGTTTGAATATTTTTTCCATTGCAGCAGCAACTTCTTTTCCTGTTTTACTTTTAAGTTCAATTGCCCAACTGTATTTTGAAAAATTATCAATCACTGTTAAAATATATTTATAACCTGAATTTTGATTTGTATATTCAATCATATCTACGAGATCAGCTTGCCAACATTCATCCTTATCACGAATATCAACTTTGCGTCTTAAAAAATTCTTACGAGCTTGAGCATGAAGCTCTCGTACTACATCTTTTTTATTATCACTCATTATTCACAAATGTCTGTATAATGACTGATACTCTAGTTTATTTTTATTTAATATATAATATCTGCTTCTCTCAATTCTTCAATTATTGACATTATTTCATTGTTGTGAGTTGGATTGCCTGCAGTTTGTGAAGCATGTAGTAAACGTAATCTATCAACAAGCTTATATGGATCATCCCAATAAACATGATTAAAACTCATTGAATTTTTCGGTTGAATAGTCATGCTTGTTGGCAAAGTAAATCCTGAACCTTGTCGATCACTTTTTATATGAGGCAATATACATGTAATAAATTTTTGTGATGCTGGATTTTTAATTGGTTGTTTTAGACTGTGATATTTATGATGTACATTAGTATCTAATACAATTTCACTATAATTTTACACATCAATATCATTATCATTTGTTCTATTTGGTTTTTTCATGAATAATAATTCTAACAATCCATCTGTTATTGTATATGTCTTTTTTGCAACATCTAGCTTTTTATCATGGAATAAAACTTCACTGTTTCCAATTTTATATTGTGAATTTACTATTTTCACACCATATTCATTATCCCACCCAATTGTATTAATTTTACTAATGTATTTGTCTACTATTTCATTAACTTCATGGTCTTTTTCACCTTCTGTTGCTTCTTCTTCTTCTACATCTTCATGTTCATGCTCTCTTTCAAAAATCTCTTCTGCTTCTTCATATAAAGATTCTGTTAATGTTTTATCAACATCATTAATTATTATTCATTTGCAGCCTCTGAAATATTTACTCTTCCTATTTTTAACATTTGATATTTTTTTCGTATGACATTTTGTACTTTTTCCATTTCACTTAAAAATTTTGCTTCAGTGACAAGATCTTGCTGGTTTAGTGGCATCTTGATCATACAAGATTTCACTGTATTCTAATGAAATTTAACAGATTGTATTGCTATTTATAGCTATAAAACAATCAAAATTTTTCCTATATCTACCATCATTTAATCCACGATCTTTGTCAATACACAAGAAAGAATACTTTTCTCTCCAGCAATTAATACACATTTGTCTATATTTATTGTATTCCATATCCATATTTACATGGTCTTGATAAATATGTATAAGATTAGTTTCATCACATGGAAACACAATTAAAAAATTGATAGTATCTCGTATTAAATGCTTTGGAATTCGTGCATACGATTGACATAAATAAAATGAATCGACTGCACAATGTCGACCCATTGAAAAATAATCTCTGATTGGCTGTTGGTTTTCTGTAGCAACATCATCAAATATAAACAATGAGTTTGGTTTTGCATCATCTACTGGTACTACTTGTTCATTATTTGAAAATTTATAATAATTTATATTTTCAAGTGGTTCTAATAGTCTTTCTAAATAATGGTATTTTGGCTGATATAATGATTTACTATAAATATAAATATTGGCAAAACGTAAATCGTTTGGATCGACAATCAGACTCATTAACGCATTAGTTTTACCACAATTACTACCACCAATAATTGCACACCGTATTGTGTTTGGTAATAAATCACCATGACGTTTCTTCTCAACTAAACCATCACCACTTTTTTCTGTAATTATATCAAGGTTTATAACTGGCAACTTCAGTGCTTGTTTCTTGTACTCCATTATGCACAAGACTGATGAAAATTAGTATAAATTCACTCGTGTTATAGAAAAAAATCAGTCTGATAGCAACTATGATTGAGCATACATCAAATAAAAATAAAAGAAATAAAAATCATAGGGGCAAAGGATTGATTAATAAACTCATAAATAAACTACCAATAGAATTACATCTTCCTGGTTATTCATATTGTGGACCAGGAACCAAACTAGAAAAATGTTTAACTCGAGGTGATACTGGAATAAATCCACTGGATGCAACTTGCAAAGAGCACGATATTGCATATTCTAAAAATCCTGAAAATATTACTGCAAGACACGTAGCTGATAAAATTTTAGCAAATAAAGCTGCTAAACGAATTTTTGCTAAAGACTCAAGTCTGAGTGAACGAGCTGCTGCTGCACTGGTATCTGGTACGATGAAGTTGAAAACAAAATTAAGTTTGGGCTATCACGATAAAAAAAAATAAAAATAATTGTAAAAATAAAAAGAAAAAAACATTAAAAAAAACTATAATGAAAAAAAAAAATTGCAAAAATGGTGGGAATTTATCAAGAAAAAAATCATCTGTCACTGGTACAAAGAAGAAGAAAAAGAAGAAGTCTAATGTAGTAAAAAAAAAATATCATTTTCAAAAATCGTTCAAGCTGCTAAATGTGCAATGAAAAATTCTAATGATTCAAAAATTTCAATTAAATCTGCATTAAAAGGTGCAAGAGAAGCTGTCAAGAAAAGTGGTGGTAAAAGTAGCATTATTTTACCTAGAGTTTTACCAGTTGCAAAACACATTGGTGGTGCATTACATAAAAGTGGTATGGGACTCTATCTAACTCAAAAAACTTCAATTGATGCTACCTCAGAGAGCTTTGACAGACGAGGATTTATTAAAATTTACAAAACAATTAAAAATAACTAATTTTCGAGGAGTATTTATGCGTAATGACATGCCAAAAAGTGGCTCCTGGAATCAAGAGTTTGGCATTGTTAATTTAGATGATAAAAAAAATCCAGGCACACACTGGGTTGCATATAAAAAACTCAACAAGAATTTAGCAATATATTTTGATAGTTTTGGCAATTTACAACCTCCCAAAGAACTCGTCACTTATCTTGATGTTGGTAGCATCAATTTTAATCATAAACGTTATCAAGATTGGAATACATTTAATTGTGGGCATTTATGTCTTGCATTTTTGTGTGAAAAACTATAAAAGAGAAGAATTAATGAATTAATAATTAGTCTTCATCATACATTGGTCATGTGCGATACGATAACCTTAACATTAACTGGTAATTCATCAACTCTTGAGGCACAAAATTTTCCACCAATTGAATTATCAAAAGATAAAAGCTATTAACTAGCACTTATTTCATTTCTGTCATTCAATTCGATACCGAATATTGATGTTGACAATAACAAAATTACATGTTTTGGTGCTGAGAAAAATACTGTAATTACAATACCAATTGGCAGTTATGAAATTGATGATCTTGCTGCAGGATTAGAGACACAAAAAATTAGGTTAAAATATAATAAAAATACTCTACATTCGTGTATTGAAAGTGAAAGGACCATTGATTTTACATGTGCTGGATCACTATCAAGTTTACTTGGATTTAAAGCAAGACGATTGGAAGCTGGGCAAATATATGTGTCTGATTTACCAGTGAATATTTTAAAAGTAAATACAATTAGAATAGAGTGTAATATTACAACTGGTGCTTATGTTAATGATAAAAAAGTTCATACAATACATAACTTTTTCCCTGCTGTACCAGCTGGCTATGAAATAATTGAATCACCAGCAAATCCAATTTATTTGCCAATAACTGGAAAGACAATTGATTATCTACAATCAAAAATTGTAGATCAAAACGATAAACCAACTAATTTTCGAGGTGAGACAATTACAATAACACTACATGTAAAAAGCAAGTAATGGGTATTGCTTTTAATTCGCGTGCTATAAAACGAGGATTTGGATATAAAAGCATCCCATTATGGAAACAACCAGTCAGTCTGAATCAAGCAATCAAGAGGTTAACACAACAGAATATAATTTATCTGAAAAGTCTAGGACTTAAAGTAAAAAATTCTGGACTTGGAATTTCACTTGGTTCAACATAACTTGTCTGAATTGTTTTACACATCAACATGATTGATGAGAATATACTTGATATCAACGCACCAGTCCAATTCAATGATGATATAACCAACTATGAGTATCATAGTCATCAAGCTTCAATAATAGTGATGAAATTAGAATAACTATACAAAATCAAGACTTGTTCATTCTACCATCAAAAAGTTACATACATATAAGTGGAAAATTGAGTGAAAAAAATGCTGCTACTGCACCAGAAGGTATTAAACTGGTTCACAATGCAATGTGTTTTTTGTTTGAGGAAATACGCTATGAATTAAATGGTGTTTTAGTTGATAATTCAAAAAATGTTGGTATTACATCAACAATTAAAAATTATTTGTCATTAAATTCGAAAATGAATTATGAAAATGCTGGATGGTTAAATTATAAAAGTGAACATAAACTAACAAATGAGGCTGGATATTTTGATATATGTTTGCCACTAAAAATGCTACTAGGCTTTGCTGAAGATTATCAAAAAATCATCGTCAATGCTAAGCATGAAATTATTATGATACGTTCTCGCTCTGATAAAAATGTTATTGTTAGAAATGATAATACAGTCCTAGCAGAAGTTGATTTTGATTTAAAAATTACAAAAATCGAATGGCTTGTACCATACGTAAGTCTTTCTAATAAAAACAAAATGGAAATGATGAAGTACATACAAAAAGATCCAGTTATTTCAATTGGATTTAGAAGCTGGGATTTGTATGAATATCCAATATTACCAACAACAAATCATCACATTTGGACAGTGAAGACATCAACACAATTAGAAAAACCTCGTTATGTGATTCTTGCATTTCAAACAAATAGAAAAAATGTATGGAACTCAAATATTACAGATTTTGATCATTGTAATATAACAAATGTCAAATTATTTCTTAATTCACAAATTTTTCCATATAGAAATTTAAATCTTGATATTGAAAAAAATCAATTTTCTCTTTTATATGACATGTATGCAAATTTTGGAGAGTCTTACTATGAAACAAAGCTTGATTTGTTAACAAAAGACTTTTTTATCAACCGAACTCCATTTATTGTAATTGATTGTAGCAAGCAGAATGAACTACTAAAAACTGGTGCTGTTGATGTGCGTCTAGAATTTGAATCGAAAGGGAATTTTCCAGCAAATACATCTGCATATTGCTTGATACTACATGATAATATAATCCAGTACAAACCAATAAGTGGCATAGTACATAAACTAACATAAAATTAAATTTTAATAAGTAGACATTTAAATAGAAAATGTTAATTTCAGTGCTAGACAATAATAATAATAACAATGTAAATAAATATTAAGGATTATTCAATAAAATTAAAAAAAAAACTTGAATTTCTTTGTTTTTGATTCTTTATTTATAATTTCATTACTTCATCATCAAAATTACAATCATTTATTACAAAATCATCATCAAATATTATATCTCGATTGTCCACATCATTACATGCCATAATTAAGGTGCCTTTTTTTACAGCTTCTTGCAGTTCAGAAAATTCCTTCTCGTCTGCATTGAAAAGATCTGCAAATCTTTTGGGCAGGTACAGGTAGAAGCTGTTGTCGATTTCAACTGTTGCTTTTTTTCAAATCTTTTAATGATTTGCGGTGTTTTGCTTTTTGGAGTTGTCTTGTTTTTGTAAATGCCATTTTGCTCATCTAAAACATTTAAAGATAAAACAAATTTCATAAGTATCGATATTATTTTTACATCTTGTTATTATAAAAAAAAAAATTGTCATTCTTTAAATTTAAATAAATATATTAAATAAAATAACTTACGTATTGGACAGTGAAGAAACTTTTAACTTTAAAGTTGGATTTGTCTTGTTCTTGTGTTATTCGATCAAGAAACTGATGCTGATAGATCCGAAAACTGCAGTTTATATACTATTGCGAATTCTCTCCCACCAAATTATACATTTTCTATTGGTGCAGATATTTTTTAAAATATTTTTTAACGTTTCTGAATGGTTAAAAAATGTTTAGTGGGTGTGAGTTAAAAATCTAAAAAATTCTTTGATGTTTTGAAAATGTGGGGGAATACCTAGAAGTTTAAAATTTATTTTGTAGTTGCAAATTATTTTTTTTTAAATCGACATTTATCATTTATTTGTACAATAGCCTGCTGTTTTTTAACTTTTTTAGCTAGAATATAATCATTAATTTTAAAATTTCATTGTGTTTTTTTTTTCTTTAGAAATTTTTTAACAATAATTTATAATTTCTCAGCAAAAAATTACAAAGAAAAATTTTCTAAAAAAATGTTTGATCTTTAGAAATTATTGTTAAAAAATTTTTGAAGATCAAACATTTTCTAGAAAATTTTTCTTTGAAATTATATTTTCTAAATATTTCTGAAAATTTTTTGCTGAGAAATTATAAATCATTCGTTCATAACACACAAGAGACATTTTTTATTTTCCAACAAGTTTGGACTTGCACGAATGTAAAAGTACTAAGGAAAAGAATAAAAAAAAATGAAATTCAATGACAAAATTAATTTTCAGTTGATAAAAAAATATTTTATTCATTTTATTTCGATAAACAATTATACATTTTAATTTAATTTAATTTCATTGCATTTTTGGCAATCCCTTATTAGAACATAGTAAAAAAGTCCAACATCATCATCAGCATCATTTTGAACAGGATGTTTTTGGCATCTCTTCATCTTTGAAATCATGGGATTTGTTCGTTGTTGTACAGATAACTTTTCCCATACTTCATCAATTTCATAAGCAGCAAACTTTACAATTGCACATATTGGAAGAGCTGCAATATCTTTTTTGGTTAAATCATTCAAATTTTCAACTGCACAAAAATGAACAATAGATTTTTTTTAATTTGCCCTTGTTGAGAATGCCTTCATATACCAAGATTTATATCTTTGTGCATTTTCATATGCACATTTATATGATGCACAAAGAGGATGTGATTTTGCATGACGTATGGCTGGATGCTCATCTTCTAAGATTTTTATGCTTGGACAACCCAAGTCTTCCAAGTTGAATATTGTTGTTGGATTATATCGTAAAACAAAAAATTAACCATTTTTTCTTATCTTCACCATTAACAAACACATATTTGAATTTTCCACTTAATGTTTGATTAACTATTGAATCCACTTCGTCATACTTTTCAATAACACTTTCCCATGCAATTCCATGATAATTATTTTCACAGTCTGCAACAGTCATCTGATATTCATTGCTTAAGTGCATTCTATCACAAGGTGATTGAAATATTTTGATAATTGGAGAAATTCTTGGACAAAGTGGTAGAATAGCTAATTCTTTTAAAACAAACAATCCATTAGGTTTCTGAAAGCCTTGGAAATCAAGAAAAGCAGACATTTTTTTTTTAATTTTAATTCGAGAGAATGTTGTCCAGAAAAATTATGTGGCAGACTAATCACATAAAAATCTTTCCAATATGTCAGACTAATAAATACATCCCTACCACTATATATACTTAACTCCCACTTTTTCATTTCTTTTATTTATTTATTAATTATTTTAAACACTTGTGCGACATCTATAATTCATTAACAATTTTAAATATTTGTAAATTTATTAGAAAATTTATTAAAAAAATCATGTTATAACAATCTTCAAAACACAATCTTCAACAATATGTTCATGTGGTCCTGAGCATTAGGCTTTGGACTTCCACCCAGAGGACCCAAGTTCGAATCCAGCTCGGGGCAAAAAATATTTTTTTTTCGAAAATAAAAAAAAAACAAAATGGCTGCTCAAAAAAAAATGACGTCACAAAAAAACCGCGAACACGATCATTTAATCGAACAGCAGGGGGTTTGATATCAAACTGTCCCAGAACCCGCTTTGGTACACTACTTTCGTTAGCTGGTAATAAACCAAAGCGTGGTGATATATTTTCTAAATTAATAATAGTATGTTCTCTCAAGTATTGTTGTAAAAACATACGTTTATCTTCTCCTCTGACGTAAATACTTTTACCAAGTTCTCCAATATTTTCAATTAATGAATCTAAATTTTTGTAAGGTACTTCTGATCTATCCCACTCGATTTTGTGATAATTTTTTGTTAACCAACTATTTTGTCGACGTGCTCCTTTCTCAAGCTTACTATACTTGCAAGGTGGTCCAATTATATGATGATTAATAAACTTATTATGTAATGCCAAGACAGAAATTTCTTTTGGGTAAAATTCATTTCTTGAACCAACAAGACATTGAATATCAATAATTAAAACTTCTGTCATATTTACGACTGTACTAAAATATCAAAAGTACCTGTTTATATATAAGTATATCCCTCCTTCATTACTATAATCTAATAACACTTGGCGTGTACCATCAATTTCAATAATATTGTCAAATTCTGCGTATAAAATACAATTAATTGTCTGCACAAGCACCTGACTAAAACGTAACTCAATTCTTAAACTTCCATTTTTTATTAAATTCCAGTACATACTATCTGGTGTTAAATAATATACAAATAAAGTATAACCTTTATTAAAACTAGTACGAGAAATTTTCATCCCATGATCAGCAAAATGTATCCCAGTACCGGAAGATAATGTATGATATGCTTCGGCGTCATGAATATTTCCAGTAAAACTTGAAGTGTAGCTTCTAAAATATGTACTTTATAATCACCAGCATCTGAATTATCCATTAAACAAAATTCATTTTTAGATCGTGTAAAAGTTATTTTCATCTCAACACCATTTAATAAAAATTTATTTTGATTAAATACATCAACATGTAAATGACCAAGCATTTCAAATTGACTTCCTTCTTTTGTAAAAGATGTTCTATCTTGTAACCCTTTATTTTGTGTAGCCGCAGCAGCTCCAACAGGTGAATCCATACAACCTGATGTATCTAAAAACCATAACCCTAATTGAAGATGGTTATTTGTTGCATCTGTTCCATAATTTAATAAAGTTTCAATATATGCACGATATGGATAAGAACTATTTGATCCAGAAACAGATTTCTGATTAAATAATACATCACATTGACTTATCATTGATTGCAAAAAATTATTTGTCACTCCTACAGCATCACCAGCTGGAGCTGTCCCATCAGCTTTTGTAATTTTACATCTTACTTTTAACATAGTATGAGCCAAGTCTATACATTCTTCTCCATTTGGTGGAATATAAAATTCTATTGGTGAATCATCTGTAAATGCTGTCACTGGGTTATAATAAACCCAATGAGATTCTTCAACTGTAGTCTGAGTAGGAGGTAATGTAAATAAATCTAATTCCGATTTACTACACTCTGAAGAATGGTTATGAAGGAAAGCCATTATGAAAAAATGTCACTAGATTTTTTTCTACCACCACCTTTTTGATTTTTTTTTTTATTTTTTTTTCCACCACCTTTTTGAGATTTTTTTTTATTTTTTTTCCCACCACCTTTTTGATTATTTTTTTTCTTGGAACGTTTTCTTCCAAAAAATTTACGCTTCTGACTAATTGATCTCTTTAATCGTTTACTTTTATACACACCACCCCCACTCAAATATGAATCTATTTTTTCCATTGCTTTTCTTTTCAATCTATTACCAGAATTTGTCATATTTTCTTCAAGAGAATCTCTAAAATTAGATCGACGACTTATGACATCACCAAGTACATTCATTCCAACTGATAATAATTCTTTTCCTACAGGTTTTAATGCACGACCAATTAACGGTAATACACCTCTACATAAACCTCCCAAAAAAGCACCAACACCTTGACCACGTTGATTTAAATGTACTTGATGTACTAATGCCCCCCCACCAACTTGATTTTCGTAATATTGTATATACATTTTAATCAACTTTAATAAAATGAAGTGTTACGAATAATGGTTCGTATGCAAATGAGATAGGATAGCCATTACTATCTTTTATATCTATTGTAATTGTCTGAAATGTGTGACGTAATAATGAAAAATAATATGGTTGAAATTTTTCAATAAATGATGCGCCATATTGATAATTATTAGAATCAAAATGAACAATTCGTAGTACTTGTTTATTGCTATCACCAATAATATGAGGTGAAACAATACCACAATAAATATACATAGCTGATGGAAGCCCACGTAATATACTTGCAGGTAAATTACCTCTTAAAACACGTTGACTTTCAGTAAAAATAAGGCCAGCTGGAGAATATGTATATCCGAGAATATTTGCTATTTTTTCTGTTAATTTTATTATATGCTTTTTACATTCTCTACTATTACACTTTTTTGTTATTGTTACAATGTCAAAATGTTGAGTAAAATACGTATTTTCATTAAATGCGTAGATTACCCCATCTGTGTTGGGATAAACACTAGGTTCTATGGTGATATTATATTTAGTATTATTCCCTAGATCAATAGTAATAATTCCATCAATTTTATTTTGTGATGATTATTTTGTGGATAAAAATTATTACTTTTATTACTAACAAGGGTAATATAAAAACTGTTATTCTGCATGATTTTTTAAATTATTTGCTGGTACCCACTGATCGAAATCACTTGAATAATTTTTCCACCTAACAAGATATTCTTTTTTTTTACCTTTTCCTCGTGTATCAAGAATTTTTTCAACATCAAAAAATTCTTCTTTTATATTTTGATTAACTTTAGTTATTTCTTCTTCATAAAAATAACCGGAAATTTCTTCACCTTTTAAATCTTCAATGTCGTAAATAGGTAAAAATTGTCGAATGTATACTTTGGATATTTTAAATAATTCTTGAGACCAAGATCCAACATAACCTTTTCGAAAAGGTAACTTTTCAATACTGATTCTAACATAGTCACCGACATGGTATTTATTTATTTTTTTTTTATCATTTGAAAATCGTTGTTCTATATTTTTACTTGCTTTTTTTGCATTAAAAATAGTGACAGCAGCTGGTGTCATTTTTGTTGATGAATGTATTGAATTATTATAAGCATCTACAATTTTCGATAAAACGTCAATATAACGTTGTGTATTTTTAAATGTAAAATATCGATAAATCTTTTTTTTAAGTGTGCGATTAACTCTTTCAACTATAGCAGCTTTGATATCTGGATTTCGTTCAACACGAAAATGTATTTTAATTTCTTCCAATAAGTTTTGTACATTTTTATTTAAAATTTTTTTTCCTTTGTCTGATTGTAAAACTATAGGTCTTCTTCCACTATTTAAAAAAATATTTTCAAGTGCTTTACAAACATTATTACCTGATTTATTAATTAATGGTTCAACCCATAGATATTTACTAAGTACATCTATAACAACCAATAAAAATTTATAACCATCATTATAACTTTGTAATGAGGTTAAGTCTGCCAAATCCATTTCCCATAAATCATCGACATTTTTTGTGGTATAATGTAAACGTGGAAATTTTCTTCTTACAGGTTTATGTAATGTATAAGTATTTTGAGAATCTAACCAATCCTTAATTTCTTTTTTGGATTTTGGATATTTTTTTAAAATATTACGTGCCCCTATGAATGATAGGGGATTTTTAGGATCGTAATAAATATTTTCTAGATTTATTTTTTTATGCTTAACCATTTTTGAGATCTTGTTGATGCTCGCAAATTAGAGGTTTTTGTTGCTACAACTTTTTTTACTTTATTTGTACTTGCTTTTTTATTTGTACTTGGTACTTCTTCATCAGAATTAATTAATTCTTGTCTACTCAATCTTTTTCTATAAATAGGTGGTCTCACTTCAGGTGTATTTCTTGAAATGTCGTCATCATCACTGTTTTCCCAAAAACTATTATTATTAACAAAATCTCTTGGAGCATGAATATCTTTTAAAAATCGTGCAAACTCTTCATGAGCAATAGCTTCAACATTTTTTCTATGACGTAATGCATCATCAATTAAATCAATAATACTTGAACCACGAATAATTTTACCATCTAACGAAACTAAACCTTTATCATTCCATTTTAATCTATTACCTTTATCTGCTCTTGATATGTGATTTATTAGACCTTCAGCTTTTTTTTGAAAAATTTTTGGAACTGCTTTTATAATTAATTCTTCTGGATATTTTGTTTCTTTTTCTTCATCTAATGTTTTATACTCATGATTATTATTATTATTAAAAAATAAAAATCGTGTTAAAACGTCTATATTCATTCCATTTATCTACGTCATTTTTATTTGAATTTAAAATTTTATGTAGTTGATTATCAAGTCGTGACGTCACATCACCTGGTGTTTGAGCACTACCTACGTCACTCAATTTATTTATTGAATCTTCCGGAATTAAAACCATTTTACGTGCATGTTCCATTTTTTGTAATAATAGCTGAAATAATTGGAGTAAGAAGTAAAGGTAGTAAAGAGCCACCACCTGTTTGATTAATTAAAATTTTTTTTTTTTTAATTTTTTCGGGAGAAGCTAAACAACGTAATATTGTTTTATGTTTTTTTAATTCTTTTTCTCCAGTTTTATTTATACTTATTGTACCTTTTAAAATATTTAATGAACATTCACTAATACACCGAATAAGATTTTTATCACTAAATTTTAATATTGCTTTACGTTGCTGTGGATTCGCATATATGTACTAATGCTTGTAGTAATATACTTTGTTTTTTACTGTACGGATTACGCGTTCCGACAGCCATTATATTCGTACAACTGGTATGTCATTGTGTGACGTAACACTATTTATATCTTTACGTGAATTATAAACAAAATTATATGTGTCACTAGGAAAAACACATGTACGTATTCTAATATTTTCAGGTGTATTCTGTTTCAAGTCTAGTAATATATACCCATGAGCTACAGAGGTCGCGTCGAAGTAAGCTTCTTGAAGAAAACGTGGATTTTCTGGAAATATTTGTCTCGCTAAAAAAAATATTTGTGATCGATCTCTTGGATTTTGAAATAAAACAATGTAATGTGTATTTAAACTAATATCTCGAAAACCTCGATGAAAAAGATTTTGAGATAATAATATTACTGATAATCCAAGATGGTGACTTCCATGACTTATGACTTATGATGAGACAATCATATTGGGGTCTCCATCATCAAATAGAAGTTTATTTACAAGAGCTGGGAAATATTATTGATGGATATAATCATTTTTTAAAAATTGTAATTGATTCTATTAATTTATCTAAACTTAATATACTCCACCCTGAAATATTGTCAGCACAAAAATTAGAAGCTTCACTTGAATTTTTTGCTAAACATAGTGATGAATTTTATTTACCTATGAATATCAGAGATGTAATTGCTGGACACTTGAGTAAAATATCACAAATTAATATAGGCTGTGATAATGGAAGATTATTTGTTTTTATGAAAATTCCATTAACGGAAAATCCAGTTTATCATATTTATAAATTACGATCATATCCTATACCTCAAGAATTGGGTAATAAAACAATAGGATCTGCATGGATAAAACCAAGAGCTAATTATTTAATTTTATCATCTGATCAATCACAATATACTCTCATTAAAAAAAAACTGATTTCCTTTTTTGTCAAGCAAGTGTTAATATACATATATGTGAAGCATTATCATATCCTATTTATGAAAGTTCACATCAAGGTGGATGTGAAATTTCTTTAATTACCAAAATTAATGAATCACCATTACATAATTGTGACATTAAAATTTCTCGTTATTTTACCCCTTATTGGAAAAAATTAAATAATGAACGGATGGTTATTCAGTCTACCAGGAGAACAGGAGTTGCATATATTATGTGGAGAAAAGAAAAAGAAAACTATTATTCTCCGTGGTGTAGGTATACTACGTATCCGAGCAGGTTGTCACGCACACATAAGCTATGCTACATTATTTGGACAACAGGCAATAGACATTGATACATTATATAATTTTAAAATGACAGCTACATTAAATGTTACAAAATTATTACCAGAAATTGTTGAATTTAATATAGGAGAAACAAATTATTCATCACCAAATCCAGCCGTTTTAATTTATGATACATCTCTTAAAGAAATAAAAAAAGAATTAATACAACAACGAGAAAAAATAAATGAAAAAAATTATGAAAAAAGTGTCTTATTTAAAATTGTTCTTGCTGAAATTGTAATGGGCCTTATTTTATCATTAGTTATTTTATTACCAGCATTTTTAATTATTATCAAAAAAATTTTATCATTTTTTAAAAAAGATAAATGTCACGTGGATGTTAAACCTGTCCCCCCGTCAGTATCTTATTCTACTTCTACTTATTAAATTTTTCCCCTACTTATTGAATAATTATATAAAGAGCCACTGTTTTGATAAATAAAATAAACTTAATCATGCAGTCAACTAGTAATCTTCTCTTGGCACATTCAGCTGCACTTAACAAGTCACAAACAAAAATTATACGTGTCGGATTTTGGTTAGATCATAAAATAAATATTCAAATTTGTGACAATATTTCAAAAAGAGCAATTTTATTTCCAATATATAAATGGGAAAAATTTGTAAAGAAACTTGAATTTATATTATCTTGGTATTCATTCAATGAAGATACGAATGAAGCAAAGAAGAAAAAATATTCACCAATTAAATTTGATGATATCGAAATATCTTTTTAGGCGAGTCCCCTAAAGGTGTAAGCCCACAGGATTTGTAAAATTTTTTGAAAAAATTCTTATATAGGTATTAGGACGTGGGAAATTGATTGGTGATAAGGAAAAATCGCGGAAAAATTTTTTTGAGGAGAAAAAAAAAAAAAAAGGGTTAAATTCGTAAATACCGGGTAAAGTATGGGTTGGAGGGAAAAATAGTTTAAGTAAAAAATGTAGAAAAAAAAATTATCTTTTTTTTTGATTTCTATAATTTTTTGCATAGGTCAAAGGGTTAAGGGGGAAATCGGGGTTGAAATATTTAAAACGACGCGAGTAGTGGGAGAATAGGGGAAGTTGGATGTTAGTCGGCGTCTCTTCTTTGTTCCGTGATTCGTTAGGGTAGGTCAGGGTATAATAATAAATAAATAAAAAATAATCTTGAATAAAATAAATGAATTTTCATATTTTTAATTTTTTTTTATTTTTTAAATCTTTTAATTATTTAAACAATATATTTTTTAAAATTTTAGTAATTGTTAATAATATTTAATTTGTATTGTATTTAAAAATGAAAAAAAATTGACAAAATAATAAAATTAAATTTTTATAAATAATTAATTTAATTAATTAAAAAAAAAGGGAAAATTGTAAAAATGACCTAACAAATAATTTTTTAACCAAGTTTTTTTTTCATTCTTCGTTATTTTATATTTTATTCCTTGCCTGTCTTGTATGGATCATTGTATAGAAAAAAAAACCGGTTCTATACAATACAGCCGATGTTGCTATGACAACGCAGCTGTTTACGTTAAACATTTGGAGTCCATTTGGAGTCCATTTGGAGTCATTTTAGTTATGCTACTGGTGCGTTTGTAGTAGCTTGACGTTTTTCTCATTTTATATTTAATAAATAAATTTTGTTTTCATTATTAAATGAGAAGTATTCGGATTTTTCAATTATTTAATAGTAAAGTTTTGTGGTTATTGAATAATTATGGATATGGGCATAGATGTAGATGCGAACGAGAGAGTAGAAAAAATCATCTTCAGGTGAAATACAAAAATTATTATTAATTAAAAAAAAAGCTCTTGAAACACTAACAGAGAAGAGTACAAGATTGAATGACGATAAATCAATAAAATGGTCTGGATTAATGAGTGCACACGTACATCCCAGTAAGTAATTTTTTTTGAATAATTTTTATATTTTAATATGATAGCCAGGAGCGTGAATAGGGTTTCTGGAGCCCTGTGCTAGAGTTTTAAATAACAATTTTTTTTTATTTAATAAAATATTTAAAGAAAGTGCTAGTAGTTAAACGTCTATTTATTAATAATAATTTTTTTTTTATAGTTTGTAGAATCAATTATATAAGACAATATATTACAACATCTACACGTATTTCAATTGATCCAACAGCACCAAGTACTAGTAATGTCAACCACTTTAATTTTGAAAATGATTGTTTTTTTTGTGGTGAAAAATGGGACTCATCAACAGGTTGTCTACTCGGCCGTACTTTACTGGATAATAAAATATTATCTATGATTAATTCTATGAGTAACGAAATATTAAAAGAAAGACTCAGTGGCGTAACTTCTTTAATCACTATTAAAGCAAGGTATCATTGGAAATGTTACGAGACTTTTATTGAACCACAAGAAAATAATGATAATTTTCACTTATCATTCGACCTAGTATGCACCTATTTTGAAGAAAATAAAGACGAATCTGTCCATTATAGAGAATTAAAAAAAATAATGAGTCCACATAAATACGATATTAGAAGATTAGTACGAACACTAGAACAAAAATACGGCCATGATATATATATTTTACACCAGGATGGTAAAGACCCTATATTTTTTTATAAACGACAAGAATTATATTGGGCATGTAATAGTTGGATGGTTGATGATACAGATCTTGGTGAAACTGAAGAAAACTTGATTTTACACGTTGCTGCGTCAATTTTACATAAAAAAATTAAACAAAAAAAATATGATAAAGATTATTATAATTCTCCTAATAAATTTCTATCAACAGTCGAAAATGATATACCTGAAGTATTATCAACTTTTTTAAAAAAAATATTATTTTTTGACACTGATAACATTCCAAACCAAGGATTAATTAAAGTACAAAATATCGCTCATTCAATTATTTCAATCGTTCATCCTCGGTCTTTTATTTCTCATTTACAATTAGCTATATCAACTTATATCCTGAGGAAGACTGGTTCAAAATTAGTTCTTAATTTATTGTCTAAGCTTGGCATTTGTACGAGTTATAAAAATACTCAATTATTTGAAGCATCTGCCGTTGTAAATTCACCTACGTTAGATACTGGAAATTCATTTGTTCAATTTGTATTTGATAATACAGACCATAATGTTAGTACTATGGATGGTCACCGTACATTTCATTGTATGGGGAGAATCGCGATTTATTCACCAGAATACGAAATAACTTTTGAAAGTAAAATTAAAAAATTAAAACTATGCCTAATGAAACAGAAATATCTGCTGTTAACGTTATTAAGACACATCTATACCAGGTAATTTTGAGGGTGGGTTAACACGAATCACTTTTGTTGACACTACAAAGTTAAATTTTGGACGAATAGAAGTACTTCCACCAACATATTGTGGATATTTTTTTGCACATTATTTTAAAGTTGAAAATTTCCCATCGTGGAAAGGCTTTGAGGAAATATTGTCTAGAGATGATATTTCATATTATGTTTCTCGAGTTATGTGCTTGCCATTCATTCCACACAATCCATCGAGTTTATCTACAGTATACACATCAATTTGTCATGCTAAAAAATTAACCACACAAAAAAGACAACAAACTTGCTTTGTAACATGTGATCAGCCATTGTACATGAAAGGTGTTGATCTTACAAATGGTTTAAGAGACGATGGAACAAATAACGTTCAGATGATTCTGGGTCCCTTTCACTTGGTAATGTCTTATTTGGAGGCTATTGGATACATAATGTCTGGTAGTGGTATATCTGAACTATTTGGGGTTTTTTACGCTCCAAATACAATCAAACACATATTGTCGGGCCATGCATTTGCAAGAGCTATGCGTGCCTATATGTTAGCATTTACAGCTTTAGGTGAAATAATATGTGATGATGTGGTTAAAGAAAATAAAGAAAAATATAAAAAATATACCGATTCTATTTTTAAAGAATGGGGAACTGATAATGCACCTCTTATGGGTGATTTTAAAGCAAGTGAAGTAATTGAAGATATGCATCAAAAATTTATACAGCAGTTAAATAATTATAAAAACAATGGCCCCACTGCACAATTGTGGTTACAATATTTTGACAGTCTGGTAATTTTATTTAAATTCTACGAAGCTTCACGTTTAGGTGATTGGAATTTACACTTACAAAGTATTCAACAAATGTTACCATTATTTCATGCATCTGGTCATTACAATTATGCTAAGTCAGCCCAAATATATTTGCAAGATATGGCAAACTTGAAAAATACCATGAATGCTGAAGAATATCGTCAATACACAAAAGAATCAATGTTTACAATCCGAAGAACTGATAAAGCTTTCAGTGGTATCTGGACAGACATGACCATTGAACAAACTCTAAACCGTTTTTTCAGAACTGATCTTGTTCATGGTAGAGGTGTTACACCTGGTGTCATTGCTAGGTATTTATTTATTTAAAAATTTTACATTTTAATATTTTATTTATATATTTTTTAAATTAATTTATTTAAAGAATTTTTACTTCAATATTTTATTTATATATTTTTTAAATTCATTTATTTGAAAATCTTTTACTTAAATATTTTATTTATATATTTTTTAAATTCATTTATTTAAAGAATTATTACTTCAATATTTTATTTATATATTTTTTAAATTCATTTATTTAAAAATCTTTTACTTCAATATTTTATTTATATATTTTTTAAATTCATTTATTTAAAGAATTTTTAATTCAATACTTTATTTATATATTTTTTAAATTCATTTATGTAAAAACTTTTACTTCAATATTTTATTTATATATTTTTTAAATTCATTTATTTAAAGAATTTTTACTTCAATATTTTATTTATATATTTTTTAAATTCATTTATTTAAAAATCTTTTACTTTAATATTTTATTTATATATTTTTTAAATTCATTTATTTTTTCAATTTTTTTATTAGGTATCTAGGAGCGATGCCAACTGTGTTTCCAGTAATGAACAGTCTTGAAGAGTTTTGTGATTTTAATAGCAAATCAAGTGAATAACATAAAGATCTTTCAGTGGCAAGCATAAAAAGAGATAAAGAAGATATCAATAAATTTGTTACGTGGTTAAAAAAACATGAACCATTTATTCCACGAAATGGAATAATATCATTAGGAACTGGTGTTGTTGGTTCAGCAGATATAGACTGCTATAAAGCTATATCAAAAGGCCAAGCTGGAATGGCTACGATGATCGGCAAAAATGCTGGTAAGATATCATTAACAAGTCTATATAAAGTTAAAAATTTAGATGCAGCTAAATCTACAATACATCACCCAGACGTATATAAATCTGTCGAATCAACATTATTATTCCAACGAATATATGAATGTTTTAACACAAATGAGTCACTTACAGAAGAAGCTTTAAAATATGAATTGTCACCATTCCCATTATCACTTTTTGATAAATCTGGTTTTATGAGACATGCTGAAAAATCTAAATTATATGATATCATTGGAAAACCTTTATCTGATAATAGTATCACAGCTGATTTTGTAATTGTTGTTGATGGTGGCTTTTTATTACACCAAATTCAATGGGCTCATGGAATAACATTTAAAATAGTTTGTGAGTCATACAGTATAATCTCTCTATAGTGACATTCTCTATAGTGACATCGAGCGTGAGCTTAGGAGAATTTTTTCCCTCACTACAGAATGTCCCTACATGTGTTGGTGAATATCGATGTGTATGTGTGTGACGCACCGGTGTGTATGGTGTGACGTATGTATACCTTTCGCATTCTCACACTATATCCGTCGCGCTCACTCAATTCCCCTTGACGCGAGAGTGGGAGACGCTCTCTATAATAAATTCTAAGAATTTGAGCCCCGACGATGTCACTATAGAGAAATTATACTGTACTTAAATTATTTAAAGGTAAAATTTAAAGACCAGTATGATGACAAATGTTTGTATGTGGTGTTTGATGGATACAACAATGAATATATAGGGGTTAAATCGTATGAAAGATATCGAAGAAAAGAAAAAAATATGGCTGCAGATTTTGATATTGACCTTGATACACCAGTTAATTTTACACAAATTCAATTTTTATCAAATATTTGTAATAAACAAAAATTTGTTGAAATGTTGAGTACATATCTTAGCCAACACGTTCATGTTAAAAATGCATCAGAAGATGCTGATACGTTAATCGTTGATACAGCATTACAAATAAAAAAAGAAAAATCTCGACCAGTTGCAGTAGTTGGGAATGATACTGACTTATTAGTTTTGCTGATAGCAAAAACACCTGCAGATGAAGATGATGTATATTTTCAAAAAACTGTACCAGCAAAAAAAATTAAACTTTTATATGCAATATCATCTTACAAACATTTACAACCGTACATTTTATTTCTACATGCATTTAGTGGTTGTGATTCAACATCAGCATTTTACAAGAAAGGAAAAAAAAAATTCATGCAACTTATACAAAAAACAAATCCAACAGATATCATTGAAATTTTTAATAAACCAAATACTTCAGTTGATGAAATAAATTTAGCTGGTGAAAGATTTGTTTGTTTATTATTTAAAGACAACGATAATGAAGAAGGCATCGAGAAGATAAGATACAAACATTTTCGTTCTTTAGCAACAACACCACACTCGTCAATCGAGACTAGATTGAGTAATTTACCACCAACCAAAGCTGCTATTTATCAACATGCCCAACGTGTATACTACCAAATACAACGTTGGCTTGGTAATGAATTAAATCCTGTTAAATGGGGGTGGAAAAGGGTACAAATGTTACTCGTACCAGTAATGACAACTGAGCCCCCAGCACCAGAAATATATTTAAGAAAGGTAATAAATATTTATATTTATCTTCATATATATATTTATATATATTCATATTCATTCATATATTTATATATATATATAATAATTATATATATACATATTATATATATAAATATATATTATAATATATATATAAATAAATTTATATATAAAATATATATAAATATATTATATTCTAAATGAGATAGCATAGGTTTCGACCATTTTATATATATTTATTTAGATATTTATTAATAAATATAAAATTTTTTTAATACGTCTTGATTCAGCTTTTTGAAAAATAATATTTATAATTGGTCTGCATGAAGTGTCAATGAAAGAAATTGGATATAAATTACCCTGGATCCAATACTGCATAAGAAGTTTAGAAAATATACCTGCAATGATCTTCTACATCACATATTTAAACGTATAATGTTAGAAGATTATATAAAATTACCAGCAATTACGAATTACATACATATCTTGTCTATTGAAGAAACTTTAAGAACAACTGAAAATTCATCATTTAGATAATTTTTTTACGAAACATTATTATATAATTTTGATCAATTATATGAGGATATAATATAAGGTTTTTCAAGGTGTACGACTGGATAATTACAATGACTGGATTTATTAATAAAGATTATAAATTTATACTTAAGGAAATTGCTGTGGCTAGTGTTATTGGTAATGTATTTAATCATTGGATTCTAACAGCACCTTGTGAATATTCAGAGCTCCCTATAAGTGCAAAAGTAGAAAATCAACGACGTCTAAAAGAAATTCATGGTTTGCATTGGTTTGTAAAGTATTAAGTATTTTACGCACAGTAGTAAAACAAAGTAAATTAATAATAACAAATAATGATGAGTCTACAATGTTTTTACAAAATTTATTTGGACGAGATATTATTAATGTTGAAAATTTGAATGACTGGAATAAATTTTTGACAACAGAAACATCAAAATCTAAATGTATAATTCATAATAATTTACCATATCACGAATGTGCTCTTTTACATGCAAGACGTATCAAAAAATATTTTTTAAATACAATGGATTCAATTAAAAATACTAGTGTTGACGAAACTGGTTAAATAATATAACAAAATTTTTTTAAATAATGTACTTTATGTATGTCACCGGAAATAAATGTATAAATAAAGAAAAAAAAAATATGTAAAGAATAAATAAATGTGTTTTTAATTTTTTGACCTATTATCCATAAAATGCACCTGTATTTGTAAATAAATAATATAACATTTAAAAAATAAAAGAAACATAAAAAAATATTTTCAAATAAATATAAAAGTATATCTATATATATAGATACACCCCTTAAACTGTATACCGGGCCCCACGTGCTACCAGTGTATACGTGTATATCTATATATATTGTAGAAGTAAGCGCGCGCATGAATTGGGACTTGTTGGCTTGCTTCTATCGCTCACATCAAGGAAAATACACATGTGACACACCAACTTCTCTCTCGCTCATGTAACATGTTCATATATTTTAGAAGTAAGCGCTTGCATACTTCGGGCCCTTGCTTGCATGTCTATACTTGCATGCCACACAGCTGTTTATCTCTCTCTCACTCGCTCACATACTATATATATATATATACCGTGTTTGATAATCATAGGATATGCGGAAGTGTACTTATAGGAAAAAATTCGCTGATTACGGGAAAAATGCGGAAAAAATTCAAAAGTCGATATTTTGGGTGGGAGGGGGGTGGCTTTTATGATTTCTATTGTTTAAAATTTTTTTATCTATGAAATTTCTTTTAAATTACCGTTTTTATTAAAAAAAAAATATCAAAAAAATTTTGAGATAAAAATTCACGGGGGCGGGTGGGGTGGTTTTTGTTGATTTTAGGTTTTTATTTTTTTTTAATCATCCAATTAGTTTTCATTAACCTCTTTATTAAGAAAAAAATATCAAAAAAATTTTGAGATGAAAATTCAAGGGGGTGGGTGGGGTGGTTTTTGTTGATTTTAGGTTTTTATTTTTTTTTAATCATCCAATTAGTTTTCATTAACCTCTTTATTGAGAAAAAAAAATTTTAAAAATTTTGGGAAAAAATTTAAGGAGGTACCGGTCAAAGTACCGGTAAAGTCCCAGAAAAAGTACCGTGAAGGTACCGGAAAATATACTGGAAAGAGTACCGGTCAAGGTCCCGGAAAAAGTACCGGTCTGCCATTAGCAGAGTCAACCAAAGTTATTGACTCAAATTCTTCTTCTCCAATGCATTTTTTTTTTATTTTTTAATGAATTTGGATCAAGAAGTACATAAACTAATCAAAGTAACACAATTATTATTTCCTTTTCCTATTCGTTTTAAAATTTTTCTAGCCTGATGATGACGTTTAAAGAAGTTAATTATTTCTTTTGATGCTGTTAATAGATCTCTTTCAGGCTCATCAACATCATGAATAATTATTTTCACATTTAAAATATTTTTTACAAGTATATTCAATACATGGCCTGAACAACAACCATATGTTATTAAATGAAGAAATTTAATACAAAGAAGTGACCAAGCTGATTTCATGTTAGCTGCATTATCAGTGACGACACCTTTGATTTTTTCAGAACCAACAGCAAGTATTGCTGAGCTTGAAATATCACAAATGGATTTTGCAGTATGTGATACTTCTTTAGATTTAATTGCTTTATAAAATACAGGCTGTGGTGTTGTCCATCTGACATAATTGTCAATGTATCTGCATCATTAATTTTATCTTAAACATCTTTGTTCACTTTTTCATATTCTGCATCTAACAATCTGTGTGAAAGAAGATATCGAGATGGTTTTTTAAAACATGGTTGTAGTGATGTAAAAAGTATTTCCAATAATAATTATCAATTCTGACAATGGAAGATTAGTGGCAATTAATGCTCTGGCAAAAGCAGCTTCAAGGTCTTTTTGGTCTTGAGAAGACATTTTGTCAAGAAAATGATCTATTTTTTTCTCTTTATTAACACCTTCAAAAACATACATTTGTGTTGATGTCTTTGGTGTTGATTAAGCATTCGTTGTGCATTAAATACATATTCTTGGCTACAAAACTTGCAACGTTCTTTTTTGTATTTACTGGTACTACGTTTTTCTGTACAAGTTACTTGAACAAAATATATCCAAATTACTGACTCAGACCTTCCCATGACGTTTTTTTAACCTTGAATTATTTAAAATAAATTAGTTTTACCATTGACATTTGTTATTATCGTTTTTATGTCAGTTTAAATATAGAAAATGGAGCCAGTAGACAATGGCGCTAGTTTGTGACTCCGCCTTTTAATGGTTTAAAAAAAATTTCTTTTTTTTACCAGTAAAAAATCCGATAAAAAATCCGGTTATTAACCGGTTAAAAAACCGGACTCACAACCCTACTACACTCATAGCCGGTTGCTACGGGACCATTTTCCGACATTGCCAAAGAGACAGCGACAAGAAATCAACTTCTAAAAAGTATCCTCAAACAATTGACTATTTCTAACAAGAAAATAACGTCTGTATCAAACAGTTTTTGTTAAGATTTTAGAAGTTTATTTCTTGTCGCTGTTTCGTTCTAGTTCGTATCAAAAAGGTAGTCTATTATAATAAACGGAATAGTATTTGTGTCAAGGCGTTGTGGGGATACTTTTTAGAAGTTGATTTCTTGTCGCTGTCTCTTTGTCGTTCGAAAGAATAAATAAAAGAGGTAATTTTTACATTTATTTTTACCTACATATATAGATATATTGATATTTATATTTATGACATTTTTGTTTTATAAATTTATATTTTTTTTATAATAGATATTTATTTCTTATGCATATATTTATATGAATACATATACTACATATATGTTCCGTCGGAAGGAAAAGAAAAAATTTTTTTTTTTGTTCAAGAGAAGAGAAAGTTAAAAATATAAAAAATATATATAAGAAAATAAATGTAAGAAAATATGTTGAGACTTTATGGTTGATTATGACAAGGTCTCGGCGCCGATCATTTTTCTTTGACTTCCTTGCAACGTATGGCCTTGCAGTCCATCGTTGCATGGGTTCTTAGAAAATGGTCGGAGAAAAAATAAAATAAATAAAATAAAAGAAAGTCAATACAAAAAAAAATATAAAATATATAAAAATTAAACTAAGTTGTAAAAAAAAATAAAAGAGAAACTTTAGAAAATAAACGACCCGGAAAACCGGTCGTCGTTGTAGATCCTTCCAGAATTTTCCTCGCACTTTAAGGGAAGAACCTGTGCTGGTCACCAAATCTTTCAGAGTTAGTTGCTCTCGCACATTCGTCCTACACACTTCTCTCTTAAAATAAAAATAATGCTAATCTGTCATTTAACAAAGATAAATCTCATTGCACAATTGAAATAATATATTAAATAAAATTAAATTAAAAATTCAAATATAAAAAAAATAATAAAAAATTAGTAACGAACGCATTCCCTGTTGAAAATTGAAAATTTTCAAAACTCCGGCGAAGCCTTATTCGGACGTTTGTCGTCGAACAACAAAATACAAATTTTTTTGTTTTAATTTTTCTTTTAATTAAAAAGCTTGCAGATGTATTTAATCAGTTTAAATATTTAAATACTATGTTCATTATATATTGAAGAATAAGGAATATCTATTGATACATTACTTTTTTTTTTTATATTTTTATATTATACCAATTTTTTTTGTTAATATTGATTTGATTTATAAAAAATTATTAGTTTGTTTTTTTTTCGGTAAATGTTTGATTCACTTATTAAATTATTTATAAATCTATATATTGTCGTTACAATTATTTAAACGATTATTAATTATAAATTTTCATTATTATATTATTAATACATATAGAATATGTATATTATTTGACACATGTTCAAGTTTTGTAAACAAAATTAATTATTAATATTGAACAAAAAAAATTATAAATTATGAAAAAAATTAAAAAATTCAACAAAGAAAATAGAAAATTAACAACAAAATATATCTAATTTAAATAACCTTATAGATTGATACATATTTTGATGTCGAAATTAAATTAACAAAATGCTGATTGATTAAATCGAATTTAAAAGTAACAACAATAAAAAAATTTAATTATACAATAGTATGTATTGAAAAAATAATCACCATGTGATAAATAATAATATTATTATAACGTAATAATTTTGTTTTATTTAAAAAAATTCTTTAACAGCAGCAAATGTTATTTTATTATGAAAAAATGATTCTAAACAATCATCAATAAATTATTTATTTAAACAATCAAATATTCAAACCGTAAAATTAAAAAATCAGAAATTAAAATATTATTTTAAAATAAAATTTTATTTTATATTTATTTATATTTTATTTATGATTATTGAATTTAAACCCTCAAACTTGTACGACGAACGGTAGAACAAAACGAAGACCGCGTCACTTCTCCTTACGCGATCGATTCTCCCCTCGAATACCAATTGAACGCGACCATATTTTCTTAAAAACCCTTTTATACCCTTAACCCTTCCATATACCTCAGAAATGACCTACAATAAAATAGAGGTAACTAATTTTTTTTTCTATAACTTTCCCAAATAAAATTTTTCCCTAAACCTATTATCCTAGAAGTTATTAACGAAATAAAAAGTTTTTATTTTTTTTCCCCCCTTTAAAATTTTTTCCGCGATTTTTCCTTTATCCCATTAGATTACCCACCCTCATATCTCCATCCCCATATTTTTTCCCAAAAACCTCTTAAAAGTGAGCAAACTCAGTCACATCTCTCTTGGACTACAATTACCACAATAGTTTTTAGAGTAAAATCAAGCATTTGAGTATCAATTAGACTTGAGTATTGATTGGATTATCATATTTTGTTATAATATCATAAATAGAAAAGCATTACACCAACTGAAATTTTTATTGTTTTTTCAAATCAATCTGATTATCATAATTATTTTATTATCGGTAAATTTTTCAATAACAAATAAGTTGTTTAGTAGAAAGAATATTTTATTTTCACGTATGATAACAATTTACTCACAAAATGAACAAGGCTATAATGAAACAATTGTCAAGTAAATAGTTCATACTTGAAAATAAAACATTTGTCATTATCATTATTTTACATCATATTGAAAATGTAATTTTCAATTTTATCATTATTTAATGAATAATTCAAAATCTCAAAGGTTATTATAATAAAAAAAACTGCTCTCACAATATTTTTATTATAGAAAAATAATATAAATTAATCATTGATCATTCAAATCAATATTAATAAAATTGCAATTAATAAAAAAAGAGAAAATAAAAAATTATATATTTTTAGTTTAAAATTATTTAAAAAAAAAATTATTTATTCATTCATTGTATAAAATTTTATAAATTTACCCTCCTGTCATATTGTGGCAAATTATGTACACACAAAAAAAATTGGAGTTTATATATCATGTATATTCATAATTTTTCGAGATTTGTTCAATAATCAAATCAATAAAAATATAC
The DNA here is from genome assembly GCA_011426435.1 of Lysiphlebus fabarum. Lineage (NCBI taxonomy): Eukaryota > Metazoa > Arthropoda > Insecta > Hymenoptera > Braconidae > Lysiphlebus > Lysiphlebus fabarum. The sequence goes on from WSYQ01000563.1 coordinate 140,209, forward strand.
AAGAAATTAAGTGTTAAATTTACAATTTTTTCAACTGAACAAACAGATTTGTTAAAAACATTCTTATTTAATACTTTAATTTATAAAATTTTTATTTGGCAATTTTTTTTTTTTTTAAATAATGTAAACAATGAAAATAACTACATTATCGATAAAGCCAAAAAAAAATGGCCGGAAAAGAAGTTTGACGCATGCGCACATTTTTTTTTTTTGAAAAAAACATTGAAAAAATTGAAAATAGACATTGTTTATAACTTGAATATTTAATAAACAAATGTACGTAAAAGAATCTTATTAGGCTTAAAAAATTCTTCATAAAAATTGCGAGAACCAAGGATACCATTGGAAACTGACAAATAAAATCTTTATAGTTATTTTTTAATTAAATTGTATTTGATAACACTCATTGTTATAAACAATAGCTGATAACTCATTAATGCATTGTTGAAACGATTTTTGACAAGAGCTCTTTGGCTCTCGGTATTAACGAAATAAACAATTTAAGACCAAAAAGATAAATGTCTAGTTTAACCAAGTTTAAATAAGGAACTTATTTAATAAGGAAGTTTTTTTAGATTAATTTCGAATTTTACCCAGGCTTAGGCCTGTCCATCTATATTGATGGATATATTGCCCGTAAAGAGATTTATATCTAGTTTTTTTTGAATTGTGATATTTTGTTTATGAACTAAATTACTTTATTATGTAGGCGGAGCCTACTAGTATTGAATTCACTGCGTTTTTTTTAATAATTGTCACAGCTTCTTTAATAATTAAGATAGAAAGCTCGTATTAGAGTCAAATGAAAGGTATTGGAAAATTCTACAACCCAGAATATTAAAAAAAAAAATTTAATCGTTAATGAACTTATTATTATTAAAAATAGATAAGAGGAAAATCTTAAATAGCAAATATTAAGAAAACTAAAAACAAATCATCACTGCTAACTTTTGACAGGATATAGAGAGTGAAAAAAACTTATAAAAAAAAAAACTATTAGTTTATTTTAGCAACATTATTTCTGAAATAACAAATCGTGCCATACCGGCTAGACTCGATTCAATTCGTTGCTGGATTTGGCCTTGAGTATCAAAATGAAATAAGGGAGCTGGCAAAGCTGACTTTCCAGGAACGAAGTTAGATTAAAATACTTCATTCTCCAAAATTAATCTGGATATTTCGGGGAAGTTGGAACGAACTCGGCAATTGCACAATGAATAGCCTTCCGGCCAGAATCGTTATTCTCAAGTGATTATATAACTTCAAAACTAAGTCTGCTTTTGATCAGCTTTTTTCAAATCAACTTTCTGAAAATAAACTTATCAATTTATTTTAATAATTTCAATGATTTTTTCTCAGAACAATTCAAGTTAATTCTATGTTTGTTGTGAAGACAAATATCATCAGATCATTATATACATATATATATACCTATATAAATTTAGTTACTTAAGCGCTATCCTATAATTCACCTAGTAAATTCAAGCAGACTGTATCTACAATGGGAAATTATACATCATTGTTAAAATTACATGTTACACACATATAGTGAGCTGGGCGAGCTTTATCTATTCGTAAAATTGATCGTCACGTATAACGCCTCAGTTAAATACAGAATCGTATATGTTATTTTTTACATTTTTTCTCTTCAAATGTTGGTTAACATATTATTTTCTTTTTTGAATTTATTTATATTTGGTTTTTGTGTTTATTTATTCGGCATTCCGTAATTATCTACTTGTTGTTTTACCTATATATAATTATAGTTATTATTATCAAAATAATGACAATGAAATTAAATAGAAATGAATAAAAACAACAGAAACTTTTTTTTTTTTACAATATAACTTCATGTTTATTATTACTGTTTTATTTGTTAACCACAATATTTTACCTCGTTACAATAATTTAAAGTAAATTAATGGCTTTTTTTCATGTACAATTTATTTTCTATACAAATTTCTAAATTTTTTTCTTACCTATACCGTATAAGTGAATTTTCATATATACAAAAGCATTGGATTATTTTATCTAAATTTATTTAATTTAATTTTTTTTCTCTGTTAAGTAATTATTTTTTTTTTCTTTCAAAAACTACGTACCGTATATTTTTGTTTTATCTTTTTTAATAGTGACTTTGTTTCTTAATTAAGCCTCTTTAATGTCATTTCATTAGTCATGTTCCCGTTGACGATTACAAAATTGCTGACTCGGGTAAGTTTGTTGGTTTTATATTCTGTCAGTAATTTCTCTCATCGTATTCATTCATGCTTTCAGGAGACATTCACGAGGGACACTTTTCAAATTTTAATTACCATCTTTACAGATATACAAACTGTCTCTTGAGATTAGTTATGCTGATGACAGGAAACCTTGTAGATTTTAACACTTTTTCTTTATATATGTGGTTATAAATTATTTGCTTTTGCTGCATAATAAGTGACAATAATCAATCAATTAATATCTTTCAATCATTACATTTTCATTTTTTTTTTCTTTTAAATTTCAGACTGGATTATTATAAATATAACTATTTATGTATATTGAAACACATAAAGCTCTGTGGATTATTGATTTTTTTTTTTCATGTTGTTAATGTGATGGTTGATGTGGGTATGTATTTTTTGATTTTAATTCAAAGCACTGCTGTTGTTTTTTTATTATCAATTAATTTCATTTTTCTTGTTTTATTAATTTATTTATTTACCAATTTGTAATTTATTCAATTGAAAATAATTGTTTAAACAATATTATGCGTTAGTGAGCCATCATCTTGCCACGTGTTTGCTGCAAAAAAAATATTTATCTTTTCAAGCTTGACATAATTTTTTTTTATTATGTTTCATTATTATTCTTAAGCTTCGTAGGCTTTTTATTCGATTAAGTTTTTTTTTTTTGGTCATATTTATAAAATAAATTATTTGATTGTAATTATTATTTGTTTCGTAACTCATCAGGACATTTTTTCAAATAAAAAAAAATAACATAAAGTTGAAATACTTTCTTTTGTTTCTCTAATCAAGTAGAAAAAATATATTAATATTATATTCAATATAGTATTTATATTTTATACTCAAAATAAATATTATGGATATTTAGATTCGTGCATATATACAAAATATGAATATTAATGTTTATTTGTTGGAAGTATCTATTAACCCAGAACTGCAGGCGGTGGAAACCCGCAAGTGGTCTTAAATGACGGTAAATTATAGTCATTTATAAAAAAACACCATATGTGGAATAAAAACATATTCATGTTGAAACAAAATTGTACCTAAAGACAAAGTATAGTATACCTATACCGCCTACCGTTTATTTATATAGGTTGTCCAATGCAATGACTGAGGACACCGTCTTCGGTATAGACTTTTATTTCTTTTCAATTAATTAAAATACTAATGATTTTGGAAAAGTCTTAAACATTTTCCTGCTTAAAATGATTTTATCTAATTGAGAAGATTTTGTTATTTAGCAGCATCCTTCTCCTAATCAACATCCTATCCCTGTCCTTTTACTTTCTACCTTGCTTTATACACTGAGAAAAAAACAACAAAAATTGTTGAGAAAACAAGATAAAAATTGTCGTGCTGCACAACTAAGTAGAGGCGAAGTTGAGACTCAACAATACTTGTTAGTTAGATTAATAATATCTGTTCTGCCGGTATTACAATTTGTGTTTTTTTTTTAAGTAAAAAGTGCCGTGCTGAATAACAAAATTTGTTATAAAAATTATTGAATATATTACAATTTTTATATTTCTTTTTACAAATTCTATTGTTCCACTCAACAAAATTTGATATTAACAATAGTAAAAATTATTCATTTGAGTTAACAAAAATTCTAGTTATTAATTTTTTTTTTTTTAAATTACAGAATAAATTTTTATTTTAATAATTAAAAATAACGAATCCATTATATATATATATGAGCAAAAACGCCAATTGTGGACGGCGATTTGGGTGACCTATCCTCAGAACAATTTTTAACTATCATAGGCTTGTAGACCTTGGAAAGATATGTCATGTAAATTTTTTTTAGATTTTTCCCCCCCTTATTTTGACCCCCATTGTATGGGGAATTTCATCAAAATTTGAAATTGGGTTTTTTTCAATAATTTTTTTCGGTTTTTTATAAAAACAAAAAAAATTCAGGATGAATGATTTTATATGTAAAATTTTCTCAGCTTTTTGAAAAAAATATTTATATTTTTCTCAATTTTTTTTTTATCTATGAAAATCATGTTTAAAATTTAAAAAGCTGAATTTATGACCTTGCCCCTAAATTTTTTTCATTTTCGTTATCATTTTTGAAAAGCTGAGAAAATTTTACATAGATAACGTTTTGAAACCTGTTGGGTTCTCTGAAAAAACGACTAGGATAAATCAAAAGGCATGAAAATTGGGCGAAAAGTCCATGATTTTGGCCTTTTCATTTTTTTTTTTTTTTTTTTTTTTTTATTATTATTACAAAATAGTATTAAAAAATCGTTTTGTGACTGTTTGCATGATAATAGTGAAGTAAAAAAAAAAAAAAAATTCTCACCCAAAATTGAGCGTTAAAAACACGGATTTTCGCCCATTTTTCATGCCTTTTGATTTATCCTAGTCGTTTTTTCAGAGAACCCAACAGGTTTCAAGACGTTATCTATGTAAAATTTACTCAG
>WSYQ01000564.1:0-24117 GCA_011426435.1 Lysiphlebus fabarum
AAAAAAAAAAAATGAATATAAAAATCGATTCCCTTTCTCGATAAGTGCAATACCATTTTCATTATAAAAATAAAAAAAAAAATATAAAATTTAATATTTTTCATGTAAATATATATAAAATATTTTTAATAAAATTAAAATACAAAATCACCCTTCAATTTAACGATAAAATTATTATTTTTATTTTTAATAAAAATTCAATATTTTTAAAAATACTTTATGCATGAAAATATAATTTGTTTTTTATTAAATTATTTTTTTTATTGATTTACATTTTTTTTTTAAATATTTTTTTATATTTTGTTTGATAAAATTTGTATTTTATTTAAGTTTTTGTCAAATTTTTGTCTTTAAAACATTGAAGACAACAAGACAGCCAACTGGATGATTAAGATGATAAAAAAATTAAATAAATAAGAAAATTAGTTGTTTGGTGTTTAATGTGTAATGTGTTTATTTATAAAATTAATATAAATACATAAAATGAATGAAAATAGTTTGACTTGGTCTTCAACCAAATCGTAAATTAACCAAGCAACTAAATTAGACATGAATTTCACATGAGACCTGATCCATTATTCAACTTCAACCAAAATCAACATTCTTTTTGAACCCTAAAAATAAAAAAGACAATTACTTTTTTGTGTATATAATTATTAAAAAAAAAATATCAAATGAAATTTTTTAAATTAAAAATTAATTGAGCTGTGATTTTTTGAAAATTTAAATTCTTTTGTACAAAAATTTAATATTTTTTTTAAATAAAAAAAATAATTACTATTTATCAAATAATTATTTTTAAAATAATTAAATTTATAAGATTTTTTTTTAATATAAATAAAATAAAATAAATTCATTTTAAATTTATTAATTTTATTAAAATCAATTTTACATTTGCAAAGTTTTTAATTAAAATATTTCTATTAATTTTTTTTTTAATTTTTTTAATTAAAAAAGAACAATTGATTTTAATTTTTTTTATAAATAATTATATTAAAAATATAAAATTTAATTATTCAAATCAAAGCTTGATTGATGAAATATTTTTTTTTTATTTTAATTAAAATACTTTTTTATAATAAATTAATTAAACATTTGTTTAAAAAATTTTTTAAAATAAATGAAGCATAAAAATGAATAATAATAATAGACAATTATTATCATTGAAAGAAAAAATTTTATTTAAATTAAAATCTCATTTATCTTTATAATTTTTATAATAAAATTATTCTACGTCATTTGAAAAGTTTTTAATTAATTTAAATAACAAAAAAAATGTACATATTGATTTTTTTTTTGACTAATTAAATCTCAAGCAAAAAATAAATTTAAATTATAGACAATATTAATTTTTTTTTAATATAAATTAAAATTTCAATTGCTAAAAAAAATTTTCAATTAATAAATCTTATTTTTTAATTATTTACAATTAAATATCAGTTAATCAATGCATAAATTTTTCAACAATTAATTAACTAAAATTATAAAAAAATAATAATATAATTCACTTCCGCAAGTAGATCGATTAGTCATCTCATAATGAAACAAGAATTTACAACTAATTGTTAATTCTCAAAAAAAAAATAAATTAAATAAAAAAATAAACAACAAAACAAATCAATAAAAAAAATTAAAAAAATAAAAAATTTTATGCATACAATTGGCCTATCGATTCCAACGATCGTATATACGTGCCTCTCAAAGAGTCTACAATTTTTTTTATTTTTTTTAATCAAATTTAATTTATTTTTTTTTAATTCAACTTCCCCCACATTTTATTTTACAAATAAAAATACAACAACTGAGATTTTCCGATTACGTGTTAATGAGGGAATCGAATTAACTACTTTGAATGAAAAAAAAAATAACAAAAATACTATTTCGATAAATTCTTAACGAGCACAATGAATTTATTTTTTTTCAATTTTAAATAAAAACAATTTTTAATAATTTATAAAAAATATATATTTAAAAAAAACACTTTTATATAATCAACTGTAAAAAAAAAATTTATATTTTTTATTCAAATAATTATTAAACACAGTATAAAATATTTTTAATTAAAAAAAAAAAAAATTGTATATTTTCTTTTGTTTCAGGTGAGTTTTAATTTATAAATTAAAAATGAAAAAAAAGGAAAAACCTTGATGTTTTTATGGAAACATAATTAAGTAAATTCAATGTTGAGGTAAGTGTTTTTCATCAGTCTCTTCTCTTGTGTATATAAACATACTGAGACTGCAACGTTTGATCAAAATCTTCTTCTAGATGTTGATGTAAAATATACAACTATGGTGTATGTATATATAAATGATAGGTTGATGTATAGTTATATGCATTTGATGGGATGTCTTTGGTGATGATGGCATCCATCTGGGTATGCATGTATAAATTTGTTTGAGATATATATTAAAGTGCAGTCTAAGAAAAAGACACAATATTAACATCAATTACTTCCATCAGACCTGGTAATCATGGAGTACCACATGGTGCTTTTTTTTTTGTTGATTTTATTATATATTTATTTCATTTTTTTTTTAGATTGTCTATTAAACATTTGACACTTTTTTAATAATCATCAATCATAAATTCTTTGACATCACACAACAATTACATTAAATTTAACTGTAATTTTTTAAAGTTTTATTAAATTAAAATTAATAAAATAAATATAATAAATAAAATTAATAATTGATTATTTAAATTTGTTTTTTTTACTTTTTTTTAACTTGAAATATTATTTTTATGAAAAAGTTAAATTTAAAAAGTTTTATTTAAAATATATTAGTTTATTTTAAAGTTTAAATATTTTAACTTTTTTTAAATTTATTTTTATATAAAACAAAAGTTTTAAAAATTATTTATTGATTATATTTTTTTTTTTTTTTGTAATAAATAATTGATTATTGTGTAATTTAATAATAAAAAAATTAATTATTAAAATTTTCCATTAAAAACTTTTTTACTAAATTTAAAAAATTTATTTTATTTACTTAAATAAAATTAAACTATATTTTTCATAAATATATTAATAAAACTTTTAATATTAAATTTTAAATTTAATAAAAAAAAAAAAAACTTGTAAAATTCATTAAATTATTTAAGTAATAAAAAAAAACAAAATAAATTTACGTATTTTTTTAAATAAATAATAGTCAACTTGATAAGTTGATGTAATTAATTATAACAAATGATTTTAAATGATTATATTAAATATATTTTTTGTTGAATTTATTTATTTAAAATTCAAATAAAATGATGGATTCAGGGTGGCTGGACATTATGATGGCATTGCTACCTAACAATATTTATAAGTGAGCATTTTGTATGTCAGACTAAATTAATACTCAACTTGCATCATAACCCAACACGTATAAGAAACATAAACTTTGCTTTATCATTAAAATACTGATTTATGACATGTCTAAATTTTATGTTCAACTGTATATTATATAATTTAATATGAAAATGAATTATAAATTTATTATATATATATGTTTTTAACTATTTTTTATTTTATCAATATAAATTATATTATTTATTTACAATAATTAAACATTAAATTATTAAATAATTATTGATTATGACATTGAAAATTTATATATGATTTTTAAATTAATTTTTTTTATTACAAATATTATATGACAATTTTATTTTTCTTCTTTCAGTTTAATTATAATTCAACATTCAGGTCATTGACTTTTATTTAAATCAACATGTTAATAATTTTTTTTAAGTAAATATTAATTGGCTTTTTATTTATTAGTTAAACCAGGAAGTTAATTTCGTAATATTTATTAAATAAAATTTGAGTTAAGTGATGTTTATTTTGTATTAAAATTAAATATTAGATTAATATAATTTTGCAAGAATTATTTGAATAAAAAAAATAAGACTTGTAATTACATAAAAAAATTTGATCTTGATTTTAATCGTATTTAATTTTATGGTATTTCATTGTATCAAAATTATCAAGGTTGATGTTGAAATGAATAATTAAATTTAAAAAAAATTTAAATAAATAAATTTGTTTATAAATTTATTTGAGTTGACACCTGACTGTAATAATCTGGGAAAGTTAAAAGAGCAACAATCTCATGATTCTTTGATTGAAAATAGTATTATTTTTTTAAATTTTTATTCAAGATTGACACAAGTTTTATCTAGTGATTTTTTACAATGTTGTTGCACGCATTTTCAGAGTTAAACTTGACAGAATAAACACGAGTAGACCAACATTACATGAATACATTTTATACAAATACAATATGAATTATAAAAATATAAATAAAATAAAAGTAAACAGGTAGATAAAAGTTACAGATAGAATTAAGATAAATCGCATGAGCCAAGTTGATTTACGATCTTTGAATTATTTTATGTATAAATTTTGGTGTGTCACATATATTTGACAATATTTATTATCATTTATTTATATTTTTTTTATTACAATAGTTAAAAATTTTATTCATCATGTATAATAAAATTGTAGTAAATAATTTTACAACAAATTAAAAAAATATTATTATTATTATTATCATTGATTTCATTAAAAAAAATTTTCAATCAATTTACTAGTTTAATGAGACACTTGGTTATAAATTATCTTGTAATTATTATATTTTAATGTTATTAATTTTTTTTATTTTAAAATACATTAAAGTTCTTGTTTTTATTTTTTTAAATATATTTATTTATATATATATTTTGTTACACAATATTTTTATTTTTATTATTATTTACTGGAGCAATGTAAAAGTATGGTTTTTTAAATAAAATCGAGGACGTTCAATGGAGAATGGTACCTCATAATAAATAAAATATATATTTATATACAAGAAATTGTATTTTGCTGTAATATCAGGGTGCGAGCTCTTCAAGGTCTTCAAGACCACCTTGTGAAATCATTTTACAATGATGATAATAATAATACAATAATAAAAAAAATAAAAAAAATTGAAATAATCTTTTATTTATTATTTTGTTTTTTCTTTGTTGCAATAATTGTCACATTTTATTATTATTATTTTTAATTTTATAAATTTATAATTCAATGAGTATTACATGGCCTCATTCTCACGTGATAATTATCAATTTTTTAAAAAATATAAATTATATTAACAATTTATTTTTTAATTAAATTAAATTGTAATTTTCGGAGGAAAATTTTGATTGTGGAAGAGAGAGATTTGTTTGGTGAAAAAATTGTAATTATATCTCCGTATTTTTTCGTTGTTTGTACTCCGTATTTCTCCGTATTAATTTTTCATTTGAATGTTTTTATTTATTGATTAATATTGATTAATTTATTATAAAAATGAAAAATATTATTTATATTTTTATTTGTTACGTATTGTAGTTTATTTTTAATTATAGAATTTTTATAAATTTATTTATTTTTTTTTTCACATTAAAAGTGTCAATGTATGTTGTATCAGTAAAAATTTGAACTTAATTGAATTTACCATTTTGAATGGAGTTTTTGGATAAGTTTGAAGTATTCTGTTGATATTTCCAAAAATTGATCTTATGGATTTTCAAGAATTGGTTAATTTACTTCTGGTTGAAGGTTGTTAATCATATATTATTTTTTTTGTTTCCCCAGGTTGGTCAAGTGTTTGGTATGACTTTCTGAACAATATATTGTTGCATTTTTCTGGGTTTAATTTTAATCTCCATGTAGAGTAAAATAAATTTATATTGATTAGTAATTCACTTAATTTCTCTTGAATTTTTGATGCTGATTTTTCAGGTGTGTAGATGATGAGATCATCAGCAAAGCCAATTTTTTTAATTCAATCACATTTATATATATTTTTAGTATACGCGAATTGAGCCAAAAAAAAAAAAAACAGTAAAGATGATATCATGGAATTGTCGTTTTTATAGAATAACTATCACCGAAATTTCTCCGTAAACTAAAATAATTAAAAAAAAATTGGAGGTGCCGGGCATCGATCCCGGTACCTCTCGCATGCTAAGCGAGCGCTCTACCATCTGAGCTACACCCCCCTGCCATTGGGAGTAGGTCTTTCATAGTTGTTTATATACAAAAATGTTTATCAGAAAAGATACTTTAAAATAGATCCCTTTTAAATTCTTATTCATTGAAAATTATTTGATGATTTTTTTTTTCATTCTTTGCTCTTTGGTTAACCCCAAAACAACCCCTAATTTATTTGAGAGTTGTTTATGGATAAAGCTATTTTGATTTTTTTACTGAAATTTAATATGTTAAAAATCATAAATTTTTTAAGTGGAAAAAAAATGAAATTTTTTTATTTTTATTTATCTAAAAATTTAACGAAATAAAAAACGTAAATTTTCATCCCCTAATGGATTTTGACACGGTTGAGTTAAGGCATCTTACTTTGTAGAAATTTTTTATTTTTTTAATTTTTTTATATTAATATCATACCTGTTATATTTTTCAAAAGAAATAATTTTAAATTACAAATATTATACTTTATTAACAGACTTGAGATTTAAAAGTGTTATTAAAATATAAAAAAAAAAAATATTGCATATGCTCATTTTATTTTTCAACGTACTCGAATAATTTTTTTCTATTTTACTTCTCAGAAGCAACTAGTTATTCTCGAGTGTAATTTTAACAACCAATTACAAGTGTTGAAAATATATATTTTTTGTTGATTTTCTTCTGACAAATAACACAAAAAATTACATCTCGTTAAAAAATATTTTTCAGATTTTATATTTTTCATCAATTTTATCATCTGATAATTTCACAATATTTACTCATCAATTTAGTGTAAAAAAAAAAACCCTTAATAAATTGTAAATAATATTTTTTAAAAAAAATAAATAAAATTTGATATTTTAATATTTAAAAAAAGTTGAATAATACAGACCAGCCTCTGGATTAAATTTGAGATAATACCAAAATAGTAAATTAAGACATAATAAGTTTGGTTCAAAGTTAGGCGTTCGTATAATATTAGAAGAAAAAAAAAAAAAAAGATAAAAAATTAAAATAGATAGATGGATTAATATAAGAAAAAATTAAGTAAAAAAAAAAAAAATTAAGACAAGGATTAATAAAAACTAAAAATAAAATAAAAAAAAATAACGAAAAGCAAAAAATGGTATGAGGGGTGGGTTGAGAACTCCATTAACTTTTATTTCTCTACAAAACTAAGTTGCTTTTTTTTTTTTTTTATTATTTTTTTAAATATTACAATTTTTTTTTTTTTTGTTCTTTAGGTAAATTCTCATCCCTCTTGTTTCTATGTACCCCTTGCTTTTTATTTGTCTCTCTCTCTTTCTCTCATGGTGAACCCAAAAACTTGTCATATTTTCTCTCCTCCCTCACCTGAATGGAAGGAAACTTTGTTAAACGACTTTACTAAACTTTAATAAATTCCAATGTGCAAGTTTTTGGTAGGTTGAGTGCAGCATTTGTGAATCGTTCATTTTGTATATGTATATGTATAAATGCAATGCAGTGTGTGAATAAATGTGTATCCATATTAAATGTATGTGTGTACTTTTGCACAACTTTCTAATATGCATTTTTATAAATTTTATCCTGGTAAGTTTTAAAAATTTCAAATAATATATTCTTCAATTTTACAAACTCTTTTTTGTTAAATAAATAAAAAAATTACTTTTTTTTTTTTTTACCAAGATTTTAAAAGTAAATTTATACAAATAATATTATCAAACTTTGAATTATTCAATTATAATTTAATTATAAAAAAAAAAAAAAAAAAACTTTTTAAACTTTATATATTTTTACATTATTATTACATTTGATGAAAAAATTTATATTTAAAATGAAAGCTAAAAAAACATGGAGAAAATATAATTATTAAGTTAAAATTTATTTAATAATTATTTTAATAAAAAATTATTATTTAAAATATACAATTTTTTATTTGAAATAAAATAAATATTTTTACAATAAATTACAAGTGAAATATTTATTATTCAAAATTTCAAATTAGCACAATATTATCAATTTACAATCAAAATAAATAAAATTTTTGTTAAACATTACCAGAAATTGTTTCCAAAAAATTTCCAGAAAAACAATTTGTCCAATCAATTATCTACTGTAAAAATAACAATAAAAAAAAATCATTCAAATTTATAATTAATTTGTTAAAAAATTAATTAATTAAATACAATTGTAAAATTTTTAATTAAAAAATAATAATACAAAATTCATAAATAAAATAATATAAACTAAATAAATAAAATTAAATAAAAATAAATTTTAAGTAAAAAAAAATATGTAATATTAAAAAGAGTAAAAGAAAACAGCAAAATGTTTTTATAATGCATTCGGAATACAGTTTGTAATATATAGCATTTCAAAATACAATATTTATGTCCAGGTATATATTATTACTAGCAGACCATTATTCATTTGAAGGCATTGAATAAGCATCGGTGTGTATCATAGATCCACACAAGACATATCTCAAAGGTACTACCAAAACTGCATTAAAATAAATATATTTAAGTATTTATATGAACCAGCTACATCTAGATGATGCAAACAAAATTTATCTCTTTTTTTTTTTTTAATATTTTTTAAATGGGTAACGACAATAATGCTCTAAATAAAATAAAGCAACTTATTTATCAACTAAAACCATTTGCAATATTTATTTTATAAATTTAAGCTTCATATTCTTACGCACGTTTTTTACACATTTTTTTTTCTTTAAATCATTTTTTCAAACGTGATCCTACATTATATTGTCGTGATTATATTGAAATTTTTTTAAAAATTATTTTATTTAATTTACAGTATATATGTATACTGTTTGTAATAAAAAAAAAATAATATTAATTTAAAAATAATATACAATGTGTTTGATCGATTCAGTTAATTCATGGTGGTCTTAATAAAAAATTTAATATTTTATTTTTTTTTATCGATAAGAATTTTAATAATTCTTGTTTTTTTTTTAATTTAAAAAAATTTATTTTATAAATATTTCAATTATTTTTATAATTAAAAATTATGTAATCAAGTGAAAAAAAGTTTTATTATATTTTTATTATTATTACAAATAAAAATAATAAATTTTTTGAAATGAGTAAATCGATTTTGTAGAGATTAAGTTTACCAGGTAATTTAACAACAAGTTATACCAGGTTGTTTTGTCAAACACTGTTGCACTGATAATCTAAATTATATATTTAACAAAAAAATTTAAAAAAAAAAAAATAAATATTTATTTGTGAATGTATTATAAAAGACAAAATAAATTGGCTGATTGCCCATCGGGCATAATCTTCCCCCAAGTATACAAACAACCCTCAATCACGTCATTTGCACTGAAATAATAAATTCAGTATTATTATATAACACCCCTCTACAATGTATCTTGACGTTCATAAATGATGTCTGATAATTTTTGCTATTTTTTTTCTTATTTTATCTTTTATTCTTTTTTTTTTTTGTATTAATTTTGACTCTCTTATATTCGTGATTTCATTGTAATATTTTAATTTGATTATATTATTAAAGTCATAAATTAAATTTGATTTTCCATGATGGAAAAGAGTCAGGAAACAAGATCTCAAGATGAAGATTACTTTAGCTTTTAAGATTCGATTATTGCCACTTGAAAATCAACTTGTATAAATCTAGTTTCTATGGGGGATCAAATACCTCTTGGTTGATTTTTTTTTTTTTTTTTTTTGATATTTGCATATTAAAATTATATATTTTATTTTTTTTTTGGTTATTTGATTGATAATTATTTGAGGGATTTAATTTTTATTGGTTGGATAAATTAATGGATGAATTTTTCATTGGAAATATTTGTAAAATGATTATTTAATTTTTATCAGATAAAATTTAAATTTATATAAATTTATTTTATTAACAATAATTATTTTAAACTTTTTTTTTAATTCAAATTTATTATAGTTTATCAAGTAATTTTTATATTATAAATAATTATTAACAGTCTTATCTTTTTTTTTTATTATTTAATGAAATTAAAAAGACTAGACTTTTATAAAAAAAAACATTTTTTTATCATTGCAAAATTGAAAAAAAAAAAACTTAATATTTAATATATTAAATTTATTCTTGTGATAACATTTTTGATAACGAACAAATTTTTAAAAATAATGATTTAAATTCATTATCATCAGTATCATTTTTATAAAATTCAGATTCTTTAAAATTATTTATAATTAATTGACTTGTAATAATAATCAAGTTAACAGTTTGACGTAATCTAGTTAATTTTGCAGCAAAAATACAAATTTCATGTGTAACACCAGTAGCATCAACATCCAAATATTCAAGATCCAAACAATTTTTTAAAAGTTTACAAATACCAACATCAGTTATTCCATGGCATCCAACACATTTAAAATATTTTAATGTTGTTAAAAATTCAAGACAATCATCTGTTAAATTATTAATTTGACTGATATTTAATTTAGTTAAATTTGGCAGCAAAAAAAGTTGTTTCAAGCCTTCATCTGTTATCAATTCACAAGCAGTTACATCAACATATTCCAATTTATCACAACTCAATATAATATATTCAAAAATACTGTCATTTAAATGTGTAATATGATCCAATTGTAATTCACATAATTTTCTTAATTCTCCAATATCTTGAAGACCATATTTTAAAAGATACTGTGACCAATTAATTTCTAATTTTTTAATATTACTAAAATTTTTAACAATAAATTCCATAGCATGATTATTAAAATTTTCATCATCATCACCATGAATATAAAGATTTTCAAGTTTATCTAATTTTTCCATTAATGAATAACCATTTTTACTAATCATTGTACGTTCTGGAAAATATAATGTTATTAATTTTTTACAATTTTTTGTTATTTTAATGATAACATTATCATTAATAATTCCAGCTTTAAAAAAATTTAAATATTCAATATTTTTTAATTGTGATATTAATTCAAGATCTTGTTCATCAAATACATAACATTTATATATTTTTAAATATTTTAAATTAATACTTGTATCAATAATATTTGCTAAAAATTTATGATGAACATTGTAACATCTATCAATTTCTAAATGTTCAAGATTTGGTAATTTATATGATAATAATTGTACATTATTAAAATCACACATTATTAATTTTAAATGAGTCAATGATTGTCTTATCATAATTTGACTCAATGTACGATTATTAATAAACATACGTCGACAAGTAAATTTTTCTAAATTTTTCAATGATTCTATTGTCTGTAATATAAATTTATTTGTTTGTTATTGTTTTTTGTTTTTTTTTGTTTTTATAATAATAATAATATCTATATAAAAATTAAGAAAAAAAAAATAATTAATACTTACTTCTGAACAATTAAAAATAATTAATTCTGGTTTTTGACTTGAAAATAAATGTAATTCTTTTAAACCATATGGTAAAGATGACAATATAAAATCTTGTGGATATCTCATATCTCCATTAATTTTTAAATATTTTAAATTAATCATACGATCAAAATATCCAGAACAATCAGATGGATTAAATTTTTTAAATAAAAGAACAAGTCTTTCAAGATTAACACAATATTTTTCAATTGATGACATTATTCTTGTATCACAAACAGATATTAATTCTAATCTTTTTAAATATAAACCACAATTTTCTAATGTTTCTTTAAGTACATCAATTGATAATGATGATTCATTTTGATAATTATTACGTGGATATTTTACAATGTAACTTGTCACATTTGTCCATGTTAAATCACTTGCTTCTTTCCATATTTTACAAACTAAAAATAATAATTAAAATATTTAGAAAATTAATTAATTATAATATTATAAATAAAAAAATATATATTTACCATATTTCATTTCAAGTATTTTATGTGCTGGAAGATATAAAAATATTTCAGCTAAACATTCATCAGTTAAATAATTAATTAAACCTTTAAATTTATAATTTTTATTTAATTCAAAATCATTTTTCATTTTAATAGCTGTTTTTAAAAATCCCATAGCATCTCTCAATGATAAAAAATGTAATTCAATTATTTGACGATTTCGATCACGTAATTCCATTGTTTTGTTGTTTAATTTATTTATTATTTTTAAATTCTGAAATAAATTAATTTTTATATTTTTATTTGAATAATTAATATATTAATTATATATGATTTTTTGGTCAAGGTTATGATGGATAATTTTATTTTAATTATTTTTAATTATTTCTTACCTTTTTGATAATTAAATTGATATTTTACACTGAAATTTTTATTATTTAGAAATTAATTAACTTGAATTTTATAAATAAATTAACAAATAATGTATTATTTTATTTTGTTGAAATATATTTATCACATTCTAAAATAAAATAACGTGTTTTAACTGAAAATGTGAAAACTAAAAATAACGGTATTTTATTTTTGATTGTATTGGATGAAAATGGATACTGTCGATGTAAAATACCAATACCAACTGTAAAATTTGATAATGAATTATATATTAATTAATAAAATAAATAATAAATTTAATTTTTTTTTTGTTTCAACATTATAACAGATATTAATTTTAATAATAAATTTAAATAATTTTTCTATAAAATTAATATTATTTTTATCTTGAGATTTTTTTTTGATGTAAATATTTTATTATTTTTCATTCAGGTTATTTGTGTTTACAAGTATTTACTATATTAATTTCGACAGCATGATTTTATGTTATTTTGTTTACATTTTGGAAAATAGAAAAAAAATGGTGGAAATTGATAAAACATCAGCGCCATGTAGCGGGAAAATTCAAAATAATTTCCCCATTTAAAACTATTTTTATTATTTTTTTATTTATAAAATAAAAATAATTTTTATCGATCCAAAAATTTACTAATATAATACAAATTTTTTGCAATTTATTAATAATAAATAATACATTTTTTTTTTGACTCTAAAAATTTATTTCAAAGGTTCAATTTTACATGAAAGATTTTTTTTTTTAAAAGTGTGCATTATGTCTGTATATCCAATATACTTTTAAATATTTTATAAACCCCCACTTGTGCCAAAAACAACCCCCAATATATTTTTTTTATAAATATTTATTATTATTATTTCTACATAAAAGTAAAAAAAAATAAAAATACATGCGTAAAAATGAAATATATAAAATATAAAACACAAAATCAAACGAATATATTTTTTTTCATAAAATAAAAAAATATATATTGAATAGCAACGAGGGGTTGATATATATATTTTTTTTTCTATTTTTTTTTATTCCATTTGTGTCTATTGATTGTAAAAAAAATTTTGAATAATTATTCATGTTTAATAAATAATCCTTTTTTTATATTTTTTTTTATTCATTTATTTTTGTCTGTCGTTGAAAAAGTAAAAAAAATAAAATAAATCAAATCCCATAATGCACTTATATTTTTTTTACATTGCAATTAATTTTTTTTTCAAATATTTTTTAATTTAAAATTTTCATTATTTATTTTTTATACTCTACCCCAATTTTTAATTATAGAATTTTTATTTTTATCATTAAATTAATCAACTCAATATTTATATATTATTTATTTTAAATAATTTTTTCATCTTCCTTTTTTATTTTTGTATATTTTTCTCGGTCATTTAATCGTAAAGATGTGTAATAGTACATAAAGAAATTGAACATTAAGGTAACATTTATAACTTGGGGAGGAATAATTAAGCTTACAATGAAAAAATATATATAAAAATTCATTGAGTCAGGTTGAATATTGTTGAAAATAAAAATGGCTTATGTTCACATATACGTTTTCATTATTAGACACGAGCCAAGTTTTTCCAACTTTTATTACATTTAAAATTATTCCCCTCACATATTTTCATGCTTGATCCTTAACCTACACATATATTTATAAATAAAAATCTACATTCACAACAGCAATACATAAATTTATTTTTATTTATATATTTTTTCGTTTTTACTATCACCCTTTAGAATAAATTTATTGTTCCTTAAATAACCACCGTCGCAAATGCGTGAAAGTTATTTAACGAGTTACCTAACTACCAAATAATTTATTTATTAAAATTGGCACTTAAAAAATTCATTTATTTTGTTTATTTATTTTTTAATTTAATATTGTTACAATTTGTATAAAATTAATTTTTAATTTTAATTAGTAATTATAATTTATTTTTTATTATTTTTAAATATAAAATTTAATTTGATTTTTAATTTACTGGAATATTATAATTTAATTTGTATTATATTGTAACAATAAAATTGTATGAATTTAAAAGTATTCAAACTGATCATTTGGTCCAGGTGAACATGAAAAATTTAATGCAATTTTATTATTTTTTATATTAAAAATTTTATTAATATAATTTATAAAAAATTAATTTTTAATAAAATTTAAATTATTCAATAAAAAAATAAGAATAAAAATATATTTTAATATAAAAAATAAAATTAAAAATTTTAGATTTTCATTGTACATTTAATTTTTAATAATTTACAATTTTATTTGTTAAAAAATTATTAAATTAATAAAAATAAATAAGACAAGATTTAGTTTATTTAAAAAAAATAAATGTCATGTATTTAAAATTGATAAAAGCTCACATAAAAAAAAAAAAAAGCTCACTTTGTAATTTTCGATGTAATCCAAGAGTATAGAAAATAAAATGATATGATCTGGGTAAATAGATATTGTGGGTTGAGAATTAAATAGAGAGGGTGGATTTATAAATGGATTTTCAAGTGGATTTTTATACATGGGCCCTTATTTTATTCTGGGCCATCCCCTACAACATCATCATCATCATCATCATCATAATTTTATTTTTATTTTTTTTTTTTTTTATTTAACTTTTCTATTCTTTTGACTTTTTTTTTTTTATTTTTTCATTTGACACTATCAACCCTTGTTGTCGTTCCACACCGTTAGCTATACGATCATTTTGTACATATAAATTTACCCTCTTTTTAAAATCTTATCCTATACTCGTTGTCATATAATTTTTATTATTTTTTATTTTATTTTTTAAACTTGGCAAGTATATCTATACAACTTCTTATTAACCCATCTCATAAAAACAGTTAAAAAAAATGTTTAAATTTTATTTAACATTTTTCACACTTTTAAATAAAATTTCCAATGATTTTTTTTTTTTTTTTTATTTTTATTTTTATTAGATCTTTATTTTTTACTATTCATAAAATGTAATTTTTTTTTTGATATTATTAAACGTGTTATAAAAAAAATAGTGATAGAAATTTTTTTTATTGCGATCAAATTTAAAAGTATAATTTTGTCATTGATAAAATTTTAATTTTTTAAATATTTATTTAAATTATTATTGTGAGTTATTTATATTATTGCACAGTAAAAAAAAGTTGGTAATTCGTTTGTAATTGGTGGACTTCAGTCGTTTGTTAAATTTTTGTTTGTTAATTTAACAAAAAAAAATTTGTAAAATCTTTTGACAAATTTTATTTGTTAATTTTACAAACAAAAAATTTGTAAAATGTTTTTACAAACTCCGTTTGTTAATTTTACAAACAAAAAATTTGTAAAATGGTTTTACAAACTCCGTTTGTTAATTTTACAAACAAAAAATTTGTAAAATGTTTTTACAAACTCTGTTTGTTAATTTTACAAATTTTTTTTTGTTAAACTAACTCGTAACATAATGTAAAAATAAAACAACAAATTTAATGTAAAAATAAAAAGAATATTTGAAACTCCCGCCCGTAACTATTGCGTGGAACACGCATGCGCAAAATTATGAAGACGAACCCGCACAGAAAAATCTCAGTCTTAAACGAGCTTCCAGTCTTATAACGCGCTTCATTGAACTTAAACTGTCTTGTGAGATCTTAAACGAACTTCCATTAGCTTCCCAAATAAAATTACAAGTTTTTCCGAGGTCCCCAAACTCTTTCAAAGGCTTGAATTAAAAGACTTCGAAAGCATTCAAATCTCGGTCTTTCAGAAGCGTGATTTAAAAGACTTCAAAAGCGTTCACATTTTTCAGTCTTTTAGAAGCTTGATTTAAAAGACTTCGAAAGTTTTTAGGTTTAAAAAAAAAAAAAAATTCAATAAATACGATTTCGAAAGCTTGTAGTCTTGAAATTAAAGGCTTTAAAACTTATTTCAATGAAAATTTTATTTGGGAAGTTAATGGAAGTTCGTTTAAGATCTCACAAGACAGTTTAAGTTCAATAAAGCGCGATTTGAGACTGAGATTTTTCTGTTCGGGACTTAGAAAAATTTAAACTGCCTGATATAAAATTGATCTAAATATTTATTCAAGTTTTCATGTTATAAAATTTTTTAAAATAACATAAATTAGAAACTCAAAGTCTAAGTAGTAAATATATTCACTTATTTTCAATTGATGATGTGGTTGAGTGGTCAACTTATCCGACTTCCATCCAAAAAATCTGTGATCGATCCCGTGCAGATTTTTTTTTTTTGGAAAAATTTTACATATTTGAAAAAAAAAAAAAAAAAAAAAAAATGAAAGACTCCGAAGTCTTTAATTTAAAGACTTCGGATTTAAGAGTTCGAAAGCCTGAGGTCTTCCATTGAAAGACTTCAGAAGCTCGAAGTCTTTCATTTTAAGACTTTATATTTAAGAGTTCGAAAGCCTGAGGTCTTCCATAGAAAGACTTTGCAAGCCCGAAGTCTTTCATAGGAAGTCTTCCGAAGACTTCCTAGTTGGACAAATGAAGCGCGTTTTAAGACTTCAAAGGATTTTAAGTTCGTTTAAGACTGAGATTTTTCTGTTCGGGTAAAGACAATCATCCTGCATCGTCTTTTAAAAATGTTTAATTTTATTCTTCTATCTCTTTTTATTTTTAACAATTTTTAAAGCAGGCTTCTTTAAGCCGATCGTCCTTCTAAGTCCTTTTTGAATTTCTATTTATTTTATAAGTCCCAGAAAAACTTTGAAAAATTGACTAAAGAAAAGGATGCATTCGCGAAAAAGATAATTACTTGTAAAATAATTAGTTGAAAAATTATTTATGCAATCACATTTGTTTTTTCAGGCAATAGACAATTAATAATACATTCTAAGTGATTAATTAATAATTTCTAAGTGAAAAATTAGCTAAGAAAAAAGATGTATTTGCAAAAAAGAAAAGTACTCGTAGAATAATTGTTTAAAAAATTATTTAAGCAATAATATTTGTTTTTTTAACCAAAAGACAATTAAAAATATATTTTAAATAAATAATTAATAATTTTTAAGTGAACAAGTGGCTAAAGAAAAAGATGTAATTGCAAAAAAAGCCAAGTACTCGTAGAATAATTATTTAAAAAATTGTTCGTGCAATTACATTTGTCTTCCTAGCCATTTGCTTATTATAAATGCATTTAAGAATACAAATTAATAATTTTTAAGAGAACAGCTGGCTAAGAAAAAGGATGCATTTGCAAGAAAGACGAGTACTTGTAAAATAATTATTTATAAAATCATATAATCAATTGCATCAGTCTCTCTAGCCAATAGACATTGAAAAATGCATTTAAAATAATTAATTGATAATTTTTAAATGAACAAGTGGCTAAAGAAAGAGACGTAATTGCAAAAAAGACAAGTACTTGCAAAATAATTGTTTAAATAATTATATATGCGATTACATTTGTCTTTCTAGACCTTGGACATTTAAAAATATAAATTAGATATTTTTAAGAGAACAATTGCCTAAAGAAAAGGATGTAATTGCAAAAAAGACAAGTAATTACATAAATAATTGTCTTTTTTTCGTTGAGTCTATATTGTTCATTAGAAAATAAAAAATTAATAATTTAATATGCATTTTTACATGTCTGTTAGCTATATGGACAAATGAAATTGCAATAAAATAGATTTAAAACAATTATTTTACAAATACTTGTCTTTTTTGCAAATGTATTTATTTCCTTCGCCACTTGTTCACTTAAAAATTATTAATTAATTATTTAAAATTTATTTTCAATTGTCTATTGGCTAAAAAAACAAATGAAATTGCGTAAATAATTTTTTAAACAATTATTATACAAGTACTCGTCTTTTTTGCAAATGCATCCTTCTTCTAAGCTAGTTGTTCTCTTAAAAATTATTAATTTATATTTTTTAATGCAATTTTATATGTCCAAGGGCTAAGAAGACAAATATAATTGCATAAATAATTTTTACAACAATTATTCTACAAGTACTTGTCTTTTTTGCAAATGCATCCTTCTTCTTAGCCAATTGTATTCTTAAAAATAATTATTAATTTATGTATTTAAATGCATTTTAACATCCGATTGTCCAGAGAGACAAATGCAATTAATTAAATAAATTTCAATACAATTATTTTACAAGTACTTGTCTTGTTCATTTAAAAATTAATAAATTATAATTTTAAATATACATTTTTATATCTGATTGGCTAGGGGAACAAATGCAATCGGTCAAATATGTTTTAAAACAATTATTTTACGAGTACTTTTCTTTTTTGCAAATACATCTTTTTTCTTGGCTAATTTTTCACTTAGAAATTATTCATTAATCACGTAAAATGTATTTTTAATTGTATAAACGAATCTATAGATAAAAAACTAGTTATTTATCTAGTCACAGATTATTTTTTGTAAAGTTTGTAATTGATAAAATAATATTTGTATAAATGTTCATATGTACAGAGTGAATCATTTCATTGTTTGGTAATATGAGAAATAATAAAATTTACGTATCAAAAAAATATATAAATAAATATACATTAATTTTTTTGCTTGTACAAAAAAAAAAAAAAATTCAACAAAAAGTATTTGTTAAATTAACAAACAGCTGTTTGTAAATTTCATTTTACATACAAAAATTTGTAAAATTAACAAACAGCTGTTTGTAAATTTCATTTTACAAACAAAAATTTGTAAAATTAACAAACAGCTGTTTGTAAATTTCATTTTACAAACAAAAATTTGTAAAATTAACAAACAGTTGTTGGTAGACCTTATTTAACAAATAAAATGTTTGTTTAATTAACAAACGTTTTGTTGGTGGACCTAAATTAACAAACTGAATTTGTTAAATTTACCAACTTTTTTTTACTGTGTGGATAAGGGTGATTTTAAGTTTATACTTTTAACGATCAAAGTATTTATTCCCCACTTGTTAAACTACTAAAATAATTTATATAAAATAACAGTGGGCTTAGTCATGTTTTACTGTATTTCAGCAATTCTTTTGTCTGTCTTATCGAAGGGTCCAATTCATGGACCATTATTATATTTATTTTTTATTTTATTTTTTTTCATTGATAAATAAAATATTAGCTTGACAATAAATTTATGTTTTTATGTTTCTAGATGATCACCAAGGGTTTTTACCCTATATTATTCCTATTTTACTATTTTTTTTTTTTTTTTGCTATTCTGTTTCTATTAATTTTCATTATTTATTATTGTTCTGATGATGATGATACAAAAAAATTTACTATATAAATTATATTTTCAAATAAATAATTTACAAAAATCCATTTTGACATTTAAAAATTTACATAAAATTCTATTTTTATTTAAAATAAAATAAAATTGACAATTTTATATTTTATTTTTATTAAATTTTTTTTATAAAAAATATAAAAAAATTGTTATTTCAAGAGACAACCAGGATAAAATTGAATTGAACAT
Organism: Lysiphlebus fabarum; assembly: GCA_011426435.1. Classification (NCBI taxonomy): domain Eukaryota; kingdom Metazoa; phylum Arthropoda; class Insecta; order Hymenoptera; family Braconidae; genus Lysiphlebus; species Lysiphlebus fabarum. The sequence goes on from WSYQ01000564.1 coordinate 19,626, forward strand.
GTTCAATTCTCATGAGACTACTTTTCCACTGTCCCCAATATAAAATATTTTTTTTTCCTATTGCTCCAGATGTAGACTGAAAAATAAACAACATAAAATATGTATATAAAATAAAAAAAAATAAAAATAAATAAATATAAATTAATGATGAATTCTGACATCTGCAGAAAAGTGACATTTGTTCAAATCAAATACATCGGGTTGATAATTTATCTTGGGGCAATATTATTTATAAATGTGTCGTATTTTTAAGACACATATCCAATAATATTATATTAAAATATATATACTACAATTTTATAGTATTTAAACCATTAAATAAATAAAACACAACGTTCAATTAACAATCTTGTTTATAGTATAATAAATATATTTTCATTTGAAAATCGTCTCTCTAAATACAACCTGTCTTAAAATTTATAACCTCAAAAATCCCATGAGGAAATTGCTTGTAATATTTTATGGTTTATCCCAAATAAAAAAAAACAAAATAATTAATTCATTAAAATTTTAATAATAATAAAATAATTTAAAAAAAAAAAAAAACAAACAACAATTAATTTCAATTATTTTTTTTTAATAAATTATTTAAAATATTTTTTTTTGTATATTTTAAATTTAATTTGTTTATATTTATTTTTTTTTTTTTACATTATTGATCAATTGTCAATTGAGACATTTTTTTTTTTTATTATATTTTTTTTCTTTCATTCATAAGAGTAAAAATATTGAACCATTAATCTCGATAATTGACAAGATAAATTTAATTTGATAAAATAAAAATAAATTGTTAAAATATTTAAATTATTTTTAATACAATATTAAATATATTATTTTATATTTTATGTTTTTTTTTTTTTTTTTTATATCATTTCATTCTTTTCAATGTTTTATCGATGACTTTTAAAAGAGAGAAAAACGAAAGGATAAAATAAAAAATTTATATTATATATATTATATGAAAGAGAAAAGTATAACGTTGCTCATAAATTTTCTTTATTGTCAGGGTTTAACTTTAAAAAACAAATGCAATATATATACATGTATATATTTACGACGACAAAATAAAACTGGGGTATATTTTTGCCACTACCAAAATTCGATTGCGCATTACGAATCGACGACCCCTAAATATAAAGAAAAAATATTAAGTGTTTCTATTTTTTATATTTATTTCTCTCTAAAAAATATATATTTATTTACTAATATAATTGTATATTATCCCTTGAAATAATCACATTAATTTTATAAAATGACATTGGTGTATTTTAAATTTGCACAGTTTTATTTTATTTTTTTTTATTAAAAAAATTGATAAAGAATGTCATCAGGGTGTAAAAATTGTTGATAATATTAATATGGCAAATAGTAATTTAGATATTGGCTAATGTTGAGATTGTATTTATTGAACAATAAACAACAATATATTATATGTATATTTTATTTATACAAAATTATAAGTTATATATAAGCAAATAGTAGAGGCATTATAAAAGGGATATAACATTAGTGTAGACATGAATGCCTGGAGGGCATTTACGTTAACACATAGTTGACACAATGATGCTATTCCAATGTCCCTGGAGTATATATCTACTCACATCGTTTATCTCCATTCAATATACAATGTCGAATCTAACACATAATGTGCAATCCACTAGGTAATCACCTGTCATTATTACTTTTTTTTTTTTTGATTATTATTATTTTAAATATAAATTTGTATTTATATTTGTTATTAAGGTTTTTATTGTTGAATAAATCAATTTTTAATGAATTTATTTTTAATATTTGATATTGTTAATGATTTCATTTGTAAATTATTTTTGACGTTGATATTATTTATTTATGTAATTATATTTATAAATAATTGATTTTTTAAATATTTTAATTGTTTTTTTCTTTTGAATTTTTCAGCATTTGTTTATAATATTAATATTTTTTTTCTACGTGTTGTTGTATGGTTGCTACGTATAATTTTTCTGGGCAGTTAAAAATTATTTGCATGATTTCATTATTTCGTCGTCGTTGATAGTATCAAGTTTATTGATATTAGTTGGTCAGGACTTTCGGCATTTGTTTAATATAAGATGATATCAATAGTAATACATCATAAAATTTTTTTTTTAAAAAAGGTAGAAATACCTCTTTGCTCATTCTATGTTCCTGATAAAAATGAGAGATTTTTCAAAAAATTTTCGAAAAGAAATCGAAAAAAATTTTAAATTTGTATTAGGCAAATATGATAACCGAAGAGGTATTTGAATTTTTTTTTTTTTCGAAAATAATTTCGAAATTTGACTAGGCGAATATAATAACCCAAGAGGTATTCGAATTTTTTTTTTTTTTTTTTTTAAATTTCGAATTTGTATCAGGCGAATATAATGACTACAGAGATATTGAATTTTTTTTTAAACTAAAGAAAACCATCGAAATTTTTTTCAAAAAAATTTCGAGTTATACCAGGGTTTAAGGGCTCGAAAAGAGGTATTCGATGCATTTTATACTTTTTTTCTAGAATCGATATTTTTCGATATATCGATAGTAACTTATCGAAAAATATATCGAAAAAATTTCGAGTTATATCGAAGTTTTAGGGCTTGAAAAGACGATTTCAAATCGATATATACTTTTTTCCTAGGATCGATATTTTTCGATATATTGATAGTAACTTATTGAAAAATATATCGAAAAAATTTCGAGTTATATCAAAGTTTTAGGTCACAAAAAGAGCTATTCAAATCGATATATACTTTTTTTTTAGGATCGATATTTTTCGAGATATCAATAGTAATACATCTTAAAATTTTTTTTTAAAAAAAGATAGGAATACCTCTTTGCTCATTCTATGTTCCTGATAAAAATCGAAGATTTTTCAAAAATTTCTAATACAATTTAAATTTTCAATTTCAGAAAAAATTTTAAATTTGTATTAGGCAAATATAATAAACAAAGAGGTATTCGAATTTTTTTTTTTTTTTCAAAAAAATTTAGAATTTTTATTAGGCGAATATAATGACAGAAGAGGTGTTCGATTTTTTTTTTTTTCGTAAATTTCGAATTTTTATTAGGCAAATATAATAACCGAAGAGGTATTTGAATTTTCGTTTTCTTTGAAAAAAATTTTAATTTTTATTAGGCAAATATAATGATCGAAGAGGTATTCAACCAATAGAAAATTATCGAAAATAAAGCATTGAAATTTCGTAATGATAAAAAAAATTATTTAACAATCGGTAGATATTTTCACTTGCTCTATTATTCTGTTATAATTCAAACAATTTTTAAAAAATAACTTATTATTTATTTTTATTTATTAAAATTTTTTTTCGTTTTATTTCAGTTCACCAAAAATTTTTTAGTTTAATTACACCTCATCAACGTCGATCTTTCAATAATAATAAAAAAAATCATTGTCAGTTTTATGTTATTCACAGCCGAAGGCACGTAATCAGCCTCGTATTACAATATCCAATCAGTCGATCACTACGATTTTAATATATCATTGTGTTTTTAATTTAATTTGTATTTTCATTTATTTGGCAATAAAAAACAAAATTACATATTCAAAATTTAAATTCACCATTATATTAAAATTATATCAATATATTTTATTAAATATAAACACAAAAATTACATAATTAATATTAAAAATGTCTTGAAAAAAATTATATAGAAAAACAAATTGCATTTTATTATCTTTAAAATTAACTTGGTTCATTTATCTTGAAAATAAATTTAAAAATAAATTAATTAGTCATTCAATTATTACAACTATTTTAAAGTTAATTAAATAATACTGAAAAAGAAATTATATTTATTAATAAAAAGTTAAAAAAAAAATTGACAATATTTCTCTTATTAAAATTCAGAATATATAAAATTGAAATATTTAATTTTTCTTTAAAACAATTGAGAATTTAAATAAATTATAATAATAAATTATTAAAACAATATATATATTTGATTCATAAATAATTGTCAAAGAATCCAATAGATGAAAAAAAAAAAAAAAGAAAATATATATTAAATTAAAAAACAAATTGCAATATATTATTATTTTTTTAATCAATTATTTTATTGTTATATTTATTAAGTTATTTATGAAATATTTAATATAAAATATATATCTATTAAATTTTTATTTTATTTATCAAAATCTTTTGCTAAACGTTGTGCATTTAATATGATAATGGTATCAATACATCTCAAGTGTACTTACTTTTGGAATACTTCCAACCAGTACAAAACTTTTAACAAAATATTACAATATAAATTTGATATTTTTATCATATTATTTTTATTTTTATGTTGCATAAAAAATATATATTAAATATTGTAGAAAAATAATGTAGACAGTTGTATAAATAAATAAATAAATAAATAAATAAATAAATAAATAAATATAAAACTGAATAACAAGTAAATTTAAATTAAAAATAAGAAAATAAAAATACAGGTATAATATATAAACATTAAATTGAATTTATTT